>CM042012.1:136069562-136249562 GCA_023525715.1 Cichorium intybus
TAAGGTGTGTAAGCTTGAGAGATCAATCTACGGATTGAAGCAAGCTTCTCGCAGCTGGAATCTTTGTTTCCATGAGAAAGTCAAAGAGTTTGGCTTCTCTAGGAGCGAGGATGAGTCTCGCGTATATGTCAAGGCTAGTGGGAGTATAGTCACCTTTCTGGTGCTGTATGTCGATGACATACTGCTCATGGGAAACGATATTCCAACCTTGCAAGATGTCAAGGCTTGGCTTGGGAAATGTTTCGCCATGAAGGACCTAGGAGAGGCTGCCTATATTCTTGGGATTAGAATATTGAGAGATAGGAAGAAAAAACTAATTGGACTTAGTCAGGGTACATACTTGGAAAAGGTACTAAAGAGGTTTAGTATGGAAAATTCCAAGAAGGGAGAGCTACCTATCCAAAGTAATGCGAAGCTGAGTAAGACTCAAAGTCCGAGTACAGACGAGGAAATAGCTGAGATGAGTCGAGTACCATACGCTTCGGCTGTGGGATCAATCATGTACGCTATGACGTGTACTCGCCCTGACGTGGCTTTTGCCTTGAGCATGGTCAGTCGGTACCAGGGTAACCCTGGAAGGGCGCATTGGATAGCTGTGAAAAATATACTCAAGTACCTGCGAAGGACCAAGAACATGGTGTTAGTCCTCGGTGGCAGTGATACCTTGAGAGTTGAAGGATATACAGATGCCAGCTTTCAGACGGATAGAGATAGTGGTCGGTCTCAGTCAGGCTGGGTATTCCTTTTGAACGGTGGAGCAGTTACTTGGAAAAGTTCCAAGCAAGAAACAGTGGCTGATTCTACGTGCGAATCAGAGTACATAGCAGCAAGTGAAGCGTCAAAGGAAGCGGCTTGGCTGAAGAACTTTATCGGTGACCTTGGAGTAGTCCCGAGTATTCAGGAGCCCTTGGAACTGTTCTGCGATAACGAAGGTGCGGTCGCCTTGACAAAGGAACCGCGAGATCATGGAAAGTCCAGACATATCGACAGAAAGTACCACTATATCAGACATAGGGTAGAAGAAGGTCACCTACTTGTAAAGAGGGTATCATCGGAAGATAATCCTGCAGATCCCTTGACAAAGGCTCTGAGTAGGATTAAGCATAATCAGCATGCTAGGAGCATTGGATTAAGAGATGATATAAGTTTTTGTAATTAGATAGGTTTCGAAACTTGTAACAATGTATTGTATTTGACTCTTGTGATTTAATAATAGAGATTTATTATGGTTTACTACTCTTGTCAATACTTTATCATTGTGTTTCAAATTTTGCATGTTTTACTTCCTGAATAATTGGATTATTCAAATATCCACAGTCGATTACACTTTAAGGGAGTAAGTGTGAAGTAAGACTGTCATGAATTGGTAATAGATTGTCTAAGGAGTTAGACATTGCAATTGGATTGCTGCACCATTCGTGAGTACTTGGAAATGGGGATTTGAGTATTGGATAAACCCGCGCTCAATGGATTGCTTCATGGATTACATCACGAGCAATATTGAGACGATAATATCTTTTGATCTTTAAGCTAAGACATATGAGTTATGATTTATTAGACGGTTGTTCATTGATAATTCGAAAACGCATCGGTAACTCGGTGTTATAAAACGTGTTGTTGTGAATGATTTGTCTGGTAAAAGACATAAGTATATGAGTCAAAGCTTATTCGTCCCTTGACCCTAACGGGGAACAGATATCTGTAGGCCTCTCGATGATTTTAAAGTTGACTAAAATGGTTGGCCAACCGGGACTAAATTGGTAGTCTAAGAGTCATATGCAAATCGGAAATCGAGGAACAGTGAATCAGACCAGATTGATTTTATCCATGTCTTGAGTCTGAAAATATCTTGTTGGACGGAGGATCATCAGATCACTTATCTATGGACAGGACTGATTAGATCAGAGTTTGGCATTGGTTTCTAGGAAGCTACAAGTGCTGGTTAATTAGAGGTTAAATTGGTAATTATAGTCATAGACTTATCCAAGTGGGAGACTGTTGGATTAGGTGTCTAAGCCATGACTAATAATTAGTATTTACCTAATTAATAGAAGCACAGTCCATTTGGGTTGCCCTCATGGCTGGAGGTTTGGTAGAAAATTCGGTAGAGAGAAAAGGTTGATTTATTATAGGATTAATAAATCAACAAGAATTAAATATATGGTTTATTAATATATTAAAGTGATAATATATTAATTAGAAACTATATTAATTAATTAGGAATTAATCCATAATTAATTGGATTTAATTTGGGGATTAATTAATTAATTAAAGGTGCAGGGACTAAAACTGTAATTATTCAATAGTTGAGTAAGTGGCAGTGTGACAGTGACCAGTGGAAGTCGAAATCCATATATGGAAATATATGAATTTCGAAATTGATATATAAGGATAAATAGGGTTTTGAATTATAAGATAAAAGGTTTATCTTATTTGAATTCAAAAGGGTTTATCTCTAAGGCTTATCAGTTAATCATCTGGAAACTATAAATAGGGATCCCTGGCACCATATGAATTTCGCCAATTCTCATAATACTCTCTCTGGATTTCGTGACCTCTCTCCTCTGGCTTGGGTGTGACTTTCATTTGAGGCAGGATAATTTTGCTGCTCAGCTTCCAAGAAATAAAGGTTGGTTTTTCTGTATTGATCTTTAGTTTCTTTTATTAGCCTCTAGGTTTTTTTTTTGTTATATGTTCAATTAGAAGAAAACATAGATCCTTATAGGTTGCATGTGAACTTAGGTTAATTGGTTCATGGATTGCTTAAAACCTTTCAATACTTCCCCGCGGCGCGCGTGTTCAGACGACCGTTTTGTCTTTATCTCTAAACTTCTTCCATTTTGTACGCATTTTAACCCCTGTTTGTAACTTTTCTTTCCAAACAAACACTGACACAAAAAGTGAGAATACCACAGCATATATGATATAAAATCACCAAGAATAGGGCTCAACAAAGACTAAAATACTTGATATTACTAGGCGTTGTTAACATTCAATGAATGTATGATCATACAACAAGCACACTTTTCAAATGTATTCATACCATGCACACAATATGTCAAGCATGGTCATGCAACCACTTGTATGTAATAACTATCGTGACCATAACCCTTTTTTAAAAGAGTATCTCATTATAAGTGTGCTAAATTCGTTAATCATTCTTTCATTCTTAACTATATCTTTTACTTCAAAAGCAAACTATATCCTTGTTTGATAAACGAAATTAGTTACCATAAACACACTATCTATTTATATACATATATAGCAAGTTCTTTCAAGCAAACCATAAGTTCCATAAAACTGTTTAACATCTTACACAAAACAACATCCATGTTAAGCATATAACACTTTCAATGAAAGCTCTTTCAATATGTGTGAAAATACTTTATATATATAGATAGCAAATTCTATATGGCAAGCCATAAGATTCATAAAACTATTCAACATCTTAACACAAAACTCATACTAAGCATATAACATTTGCAATGAAAACCCCTTTCAAGATGTATAAAAATACTATTGATAGTAATTAAGCATTTATGACATATATCCAATGTAAAAATTCACTATGTACTCACCTTGTATTGAGAAAGGAGTTAGCTAGGTCTTTATTTCACCTTTGCCTTTTCCTTGATCACCGACTTTTTCACCACTTATTATAATCACAACAATTTATGTATATTAACATCTATATTATGATCCATTCATCTATGAGGATTACTCATAAACCACTTAATCCATTAAGACATTATGGATATATATACATCCCTAATTGGCACAACACCAATCTTGATACTATAACAAAATTCAAATCTTTCATTTTGATACATTAGATGATACTACCACATTCTCAACTTCAAATTTCCTAATAATCCATTCTTCATTATTGCATTCCCATAATTGAATGTTCAAGAATCTTACTTTGAAGGTCCTTGGTGATTTACCACTTCTAAATAGCAAATCTTTACTAATCATATGATAATTACCATCATCCATACATTACTCATTAACAAACTTGTTAAATTACACCAATGCAAACCCAATTCACATTAACCAACTCAATTTCTATGATTTGTTGATGATAATGGAAAAACAATTGGTAGTTAAGCATCATCTAATCATAAACAAACATTATCCATAACCAATTTCATGATTTCTCCAAATTCCCAAAAATTAGGGTTCATCCCCTAATTTAATTTCCATGGAATTAACTCAAACAAATGGTGGAGAAGTGTTTCTTACCTTGACAGGATCACTTTGTACCCAAAAGCCCATTGTAATACTTGATTTTGAAGCTTTAATGCAAAAACACCTAATGTTCTCACCAAGAACACACCTAGTAATATTTGAGAGAGTTTTGGGGAAGAAAATGGGTAAAAACTGATTCAAATGAGTAGATTTCCGTCCTTATTGTTGTTAGTTCATAATGCAATCCACATGGCCTTCAATAGGGTGCTAGGTGCCCAAAAATGAAGTTATTTAGCAATGTCACGAACCTTCACGCACCCAAAATGTGGCCAACATGGCATTTTACGCGACCCGCTCAGCTCCAAGCCAAATTTTCACACGGCCCGCTTCAGAAGATAGGAGGTCTAAAAATAAATTTCCTGTATGCACGACCCATTTGGCTTCAGTCCAAATCTTCATGCGTCCCGCTTGAGGTGTATCCAACACTTAGAACTTTTTTCCTCAATATTTCATACGAAATCCATTTGTCAAAAATTTTATATGTATGGAAAGGTGGAAATGTAAACTACGATTTACCTTTACTGAGGTTCCTTGAATCTTCTTGCATTTCCTGCTATTGACTCGAAAAATGGTCACAACTCGATTTTTCTCAGTTTTAGCCATATTTCAAAGCTTCACAACTTCTTCATTTCAACTCCGATTGCTTCCATTTCTTTTCCCGTGTTTTCATTTTCCGAAGAATTACATTTTTTATATTGATAACATTTTTCCATTTTCTTTCCTATTTTGAGATAATCATCCACAAAAAATGTAACAAAATATTATTCCACGAGCAATATTCATGTTTCATTTCTCATCCTTATTTTCTATCTAACGCATTCCTACAAGACATAATTACCATAACGAACTTAGTGGAATGTCTTAATAAATATTTTTTTTTGCATTTCACATGTTTTGAACATTTTACCTTCATTAAGCACTTAATATAGATGACCAACTATCAACTTTTCATTAAGTCATGATTTTCATTGTTTCATAATATGACAAAAATTTCACTTTGTTACAAAGTGACTAACGCTTTGAGTCCGATGGACACCCTTCACCGCATCGTGGCCTTGTCTGTCGTGTCGCTAACGAAGAACATTCACTCGTCGCGTCGCTACCTATGAGCCTAAAGCTGCTATCCAAGAATATTAATCCATAGTGTTGCTACCTATGAGCTTAGCGTCGCTATCATTGAATCAGACTCTGGTTTGGTCCATTTCAGACAAATCCCTACCCTATTAAGATGACTTTAAGCCGTTTCTAGTCCCAATGTCTAGGTTTTTAACCCTTAGGCTATAAAAATCGGGTTCTACACAACCAACACATGATCTTACCCTTACCGAGTTGGAAATTAGGGTTTTACCTCCAATCCGATCAAGTAGTGCTAGATCTTCGAAATCTCATTGATTCCCTTTAATTCCAGCTCCTACCACCTCAGCAGATCGTCCCCTTCCTCTGTTATTGCAAAACTTTGCTAAAAATGCCCTAAATGAGCAAGTCTAAATCTTAAAATCGCAACTAATCTATGTGATCTACGCGTCGCGATCTTTGAGCTTTTCGTGTCGCCATCAAGACATGATAACTTCGCGATCTTCAGCAAACATTTAGTCAATTACAAGTGTTCGCACATATTCCACCCATCGTTGCTTCCCACAATGACCATAATTCCCTTTTTGGTCACACGGACTGTTAGCTTCTAACAACGTACTCATTTCTCAATAATCGGTTGGTGATGAAACAGGCATCACCAAACCCATCTAGTAAAGTTATAACTACATTATCAGTAGTTATCATTTGAGTTTGTGACTACTTTGACAAGTTTCAGTTGCAAACATAAAAATTAAGTGATGTGCTTTTACTAAACATCAAGTGATAAAACCTCAACAAACTAACACAACTATGAAGCTATTGTTATAAACAACTAAGTGTAGATTCATGTGCATCTAAGTGTAAATGAAATATATGTGAGAAACATCTTGAAGAACACAAGGTTTTTGTAATATATTTTCTCATTTAAAACTCCATATGTTTGTTTGGAAATTCGACAATTCTATCATTGATAGGGGTGTGCATGGGTCGGTTTTGGGGTAAAAACCAAACCCAAACCGATTAATTCGGTTTTTGGTTTCTAGAACCCGTCGGTTTCAGTTTCGGTTTCTAAAGTTGATTTTGGGCTCAACCCAGGGGTTCGTGGTTTTGGGTTTGAACCTAATTTTCCGCAATTATAAAAAAATATAGAAAAATAATTAACACATTATATCAATTCTTTTTAGTCGTTGTTTATAGGGAATAACAATCGGATACATTTTTATACACTTGACTTTACAAGCAATAAGGTATTGATGTACTAATTGACGTATTCAAGTGGATATTAGAAACTCGGTGAATAAGATGAAAGAATAAATAGAAACATGTCAATTTACATTATACATCATGCAAGTATCATTAAGTTGGTCTAATCAATACCAAAACATACTACAATATATATATCAAAGATTATTAATATATTAAATATTTTTGGGTTTGGGTCGGTTTCAGTTTTAGTGGGTCTGTTTTGGGAGTGAAACCGAACCCAAACCGAAATTTTTCGGTTTGAAAATCTCAAATCCAAAATGTCGGTTTATGTTTTGGTTTCGGTTTGTTCGGTTTATCGGTTTCCTAGTTCCGTTCCGTTTTGCTCACCCATAATCATTGATTTAGTGCTGTATGCTCCTGTTAGTTCCAAGGAACTCCGTTAATGGTTCAGTCATAACAGACCAAATATGAAAAATGAAAATATCAGAGGACTACAATCGAAAGCTGTAAGATAGTTCAGGGACTGATATTACAAATTTATTCTTCCATAAAGAAGAATTCATTGCTTCATCGGTTCTTTTCTTCACTTGTGATCGAACCGACTTAAGTCGTCTGCTTCGGATTTGTCTCTTCTTTTTAGGGTTTCTTCTCTCCCCCTGGGCGTGCTCTTCGTTCAAAACCCTAATCGTCGGTCAGGTATTTGGGATATACTTCAAGAACTCACAATTGACTCTCTTTTGTCCACCACATGATTTTTTGCTAAACAAACTGAAATCCTTTCATAAATTAGGTTTTTATTTGGGCTTTACCTATTTGTACGGTTGATCTCTTTTTGTTTACCGCTTAAGCTGCTTATATGTGAAGATTATGTTCTATTACTGATTATCAGTCTTCGATTTTTTTGTGGGATGCTATTTTAGGGTTTTTTGTGATTATTATGTTAGCTTTGATTCTTTGTATATGTGTGTCGTTGGAAGTACGATTTTGATGCGTGGCCACTTTTCAAAACGTAAGTTTTCGATCATAGAACTACAGATTCTAGGTTTCTTCTTGGAGCATGCAAGGATCTTTTTATCATTTTGAGCATCTCAGTGGATAATTCCACACAATCAAAGCTTTCAACTGTCAAGCCTTTTATATGATTAACCTATATCAGTAGTCGTAATCTCTCATTCTTCCTTTCTGCGTGTAAAGATGGTGTAGATAGATGATAAAGTCATAAAACTACCAACAGTTATCGTGATATTTTCCCGATTTACATTCAAATGTTAATACAGCTACTTGGTTGGCCAATACTGGACTACGCATTATAAACTACTCTACTTTCGTTACTTATTTGGCTATTCTTATACCAGATTTAAGCGACACTTTTGTCAAGAAAAGCTTCGGTTGCCCTTTCACTTTCCCAGGAAACTTTCATGTCTGACCTCGACCTCCAGATTCCCACTGCTTTTGGTAAGTTCTTTCCTTTGAATACAGTGCGCCATTTTAATTAGTGATTTTTTTTTTAATCTTGGAGATGAATTAATTTTTTGTTTTTGTTTCAAAAGACCCGTTTGCTGAAGCTAATGCTGAGGACTCTGGTGCTGGGTCAAAAGAATACGTCCATATTCGTGTTCAACAACGAAATGGTAGAAAAAGCTTGACAACTGTTCAAGGGCTTAAAAAAGATTTTAGCTACAATAAGATTTTGAAAGATCTTAAAAAGGAGTTTTGCTGTAATGGTACTGTTGTTCAGGATCCTGAACTAGGACAGGTATTTAATTCAAATCTTACAAGTTGTGTATCATCTTTTTAACCTTTTTCTTTTTAATTCGAATTTCTAACATTTTTTTCATGTGGTTTTTTGAAGGTCATTCAACTTCAAGGTGACCAGAGAAAAAATGTCTCCAGCTTTCTTACTCAGGTAACTTTTTCCAATGCATGCTAAAGGGTGTTTCTTTTTTATACTCATTAAGTCATGTATGAGTAAAGTGACTGAATGAGTAATGTTGTATGTATGCATAAAGTGATTTATGGGATTTGGGTTTTGTTTGATTTTGTGATTTAGTTTGTAAATGAATATTTCTTTGGTTTCGTACAGGCGGGAATAGTGAAGAAAGATCATATCAAGATTCATGGATTTTAAAGTGTGGTATGATGGATATGCAAGTGTACTGGTTATGGATATGAAGTGATTAGAATGTTATGTTTGGTATATGTTGTGGTTGTGAGTACGTTATGGTTATGGTTGGTACTTTTGTTAGTTATATGACAAGGATTATGAAAATGTTTTTACATTCTGACATTAAGCATATAATAATGTCTGAACAATGAGAGATATATTCTCCATGACTCATTCATGTGCTGCATTTTATATATTTGATATTTGATTTTGTTTAGATAACACCATATTGTCCAACGGTTCATCGGGTGTATAAACCAAGTGATATTAGATTTTTTTTTGAACGGCAAATCTATCCTACTTCTAAATTACTCATTGTTATGTTAGTGTCAGGGTTTGAACTTTGAACCCTGGACCTCCTTGTTAGTAACACTCCTTGTTAGCCAAGTGGGCTAGCCCCAACTTGTAAGTGATATTAGATACACATGCAATGTATCACGTATGCAATGCAATCAATAGGAAAGGAGAACTAAGAGCTCCTTATAAGGGGGTGAATATATATATATATATATATATATATATATATATATATATATATATATATATATATATATATATATATATATATATATATATATATATATATCCTATCACGGTGTGTTTTAAATGTCATAGTAGCATTAGATTCCATGAGAACTCTAAGGTTAAGTGTGTTAGGGTAAGCACAACTTTTAGGATGGATCATCTTTTTCGAAAAGTTCTTGAGACGGGTGGCCTAAAGTGGACAATATATTGGTACGTAATGATGTTATAGATTTGGTATTAGTGACATGATATGCAATGTATGAAAGTCCACACTAAACTTGATAGCATTGCTTCACACTAGAATCCTCTTATTAACAACTATACTCCAGAGCGAGTTTGGTCTCTATCGGTAATCTACCAAACAGAGGGGACCGTTGAATTTGAAAGGTTGGACTGTTGATTTTGAAGGCCTTGTATAAAGAGTAAAAATGACTCCCTCCCCCTAACCCCCCGAATAAAATTTCTTAATATATACAAGGTAAAATAAATTTAAGGGTGTGTCATGAGGAAAAACTAAAAAGTAAATTAAATCAATCAAAAAAGGACAATGCAAATTTATAAAAGTTGAGGGGCCAAATATATAACTTCTAGAAAACTGATTTAGTAAAAGAAATTAAGAGTGTGAATCGAACCGTATGACTTGGAAAGAAAAAAGTAATGGCTCCTCGAGTAGTTAAGGGAATTATCAAGTTATGATCCGCCCTCGAGTAGTCTTAATTAGGATGAGCATTTGACCCTGACCCTGACCCTGACCCTGACCCTGACCCTGACCCTGACCCTGACCCTGACCCTGACCCTGACCCTGACCCTGACCCTGACCCTGACCCTGACCCGGACCCGGACCCGGACCCGGACCCGGAACCGGAACCGGAACCGGAACCAGAACCGGAACCGGAACCGGAACTGAACAAGAGCTGGAACTGTGTATTCAATCCGGTTCTCGATTCTCCATTTCCAACTAAATCGGTCTCGGTTTGGTTCGGGTTGGATCCGAAACCGAACACATAGGGATGATCATTTGACATAAAGAACTAGACTGGACCCGGAACCGAACCGGAACCGGGGTATTCGTTCCGGTTTCTAGTTCTTCGTATCCTACTAAATCGGGTTTCGATTCTTCGATTTTTGGTCCGATTCGATCTGGGTCCGGACCCGTGCTCATCCATAGTCTTAATGAACTACCTAGTTATAATATGTCATCAAGCAATTCAGGGGCTATCTAATTATAATTTGCCGTTGAGTAATCCAGTGAACTATTGATTTAAAATTCTCCCTCAAGTTGTCTAATGAACTACTAAGTTATAAATTCACCATTGGTAGTTAAAATGGAAAGGAAGCACCCGCTTCTTCTCCGATAGCCTCCTTTACCACCATGCTCGTCTCATTTTATTTCACAATCTTCATCAAATCCATATAATTTCTATCCTAGAAAGTAATTTTGGGTTTTCGAACCCTTCATACTACATCGATTGCAATCCTAAGTGAGTGTTTAGCAATGAGCTTTTAAGATCTTTTAAACATTCGTTTAAGTCCTTATATTTTGCCTCATATTCAATTAAGTCCTAATATTATTTTTAACAATTAAGCCCAAATTTCTCGTACTTGTAATCTATTTACATAAAATACTAGGTCAACTGGACTTGTAACATACTTATATGGCATCATGTGTAACAGACAATTTCAATATGAATTAGGGTTTTATTAGTGTTTGGTCTCCATTGGTTAAATTGATTGATGGTAAAAAAAATTGTTAATAACATAAAAGTCATTGTAATTTGACCATTTAACCAATATATTTCTTTTTGTTTCATAAAAACTACTCATACTTTCAAACAATTCCATAGCGACCATTATTCGTTTTATTTTATAACTTTAGATTATTTTCATCGAAAAATTATATGAAAAGTTCCGTATCGACATTTGAAGCAAATATTGGAAGTTCATTGCAGTGAAAATTATACATAAAGTTATCTACATGTGAATTTTGTCTTTGTAAGTGCAGCTCTTGGGCCACGTTGTGAGCGCATGGAATGTCCAAGTGAATCCACTAAATTTTGAATGCTACAGGGGTAAGAAGATTTCCGAGTTGGCAGCATACAATCATGACTATTATTTATTATAGTGGCCACAATGGTTCTTTTTGAAAATATGAGTGGTTTTTATGAATTTTTTTTGAAAGTATGAGTGTTTTTTATAGAACAAAAAAATATAGCGCTTAAACCGGATTTTGGTCAAACTACATTGTTTTTTATGTTATTAACCCTAAAAAAATTAGGGTTTTACGCAAATTGTTATAATTCCATCTAAGCAGTGGCGGAGCCAGCCCCTTTGAGTGGGGTGTATGGACCCCCCTTCACTCCATTTTCACTTCATTTATCATATGAAAAACTATGTATATGCTCTGTGGTTTGGTTCTACACTCAAGTATTTGAAAAACTATATGTATTGGACCCCTCTAAACTTGGAAGCTTGCTCCGCCACTGCATCTAAGTCCGTTTACAAGATTGAACACCCTGTTTGTTGAAAGTAAACCACATACGTTCATCAATCCATGTAAGATTGTTTTCATTTAAAATTAGATTCATAACATTAGTTTTTACTTGCAGGGGTATTTATGGAGGAATCATCCAAAAGCAGTAGGGCTTTTTATGTTTACGGTGAATATGAGGAGGAAGAGTTCGACGCAATTCTAATAGATGTTGAATTGGAATAGGCTTTCAAAACACATGGACAAATGCAAGTATGCTTTCTTGAATAGTTTATATGATGAGGACATGAACATTTGCCGATTCTGATGAAGTGGAAAAGGAATTTGGTTTTGATGAGGAAATTAATGTCACGAAATGAGATAATGTGCATGATTTGGGAGACAGTGGTGGTATACAATTTCCTATGCACGATCCAACAGTAAAATGGAATAAGATGAAACTATTGTAGGCGAAAGGTACGAATCACCACATCAATTGAAAATTTGCTTGACTAATTATGCTACTAACAATAGTTATAGTCTAAGGTTCGTAAAGTCTGATAGTGTTCACTTAGTTTTTAGATGTGGTATAACGATTGACAAATTTTAGTGTCCACAAAGACTTCAAGCTTTCTGGATGACTCGGGAAAATATCTTTTCAAGTAAAAAGAATTCCTGATCAACACAAATGTGTTAGGAAATTCAACAATGCAAACTTAATAAACCCAACTTAGCTTGCAAGACACTTAATGAAAAGGATTTGACGGGACTGTCCAACTCATATGGGACGGGTTCGACGGAACCGTCTAACTCATATGGTTTATTATCATTTTTTTTCAAGATGAGATGATTATAACTGGAGGTGAAAACATATAACATTATAGTATTATGTATTAGTAAGTAGATATCTTTCATGGTTGATTTATCTTAAAAATATATCAACTCTAAAATCAATTATGAAACAATATAAGTCATTATAAAAGCTAAGAGTAAATTACAGTTTTCGTCCCTCAAGTTTACCAAATCTTGCATTTTAGGACTAACTATTGAAAATTCACGTTGGTGGTCCCTAAGGTTTGTGAAACGCTACAAATCAGTCCCTGGGTCAGGTAAAAAGACTAACTTGCCCTTTTGTAATATCTTTTTCTTTGAATTTATTAATTACTTTATTAATAAAAAAGAAAATACCCCATCCTCTCCCCCACCCCACCTCGTATCCCCCTCTCTCTCTCTCACACATTTCCCAAAAAAGAAGGCGATGAAAACCTAAGGAAGATGGCAATGGAGTGGGATGATCAACAATCTTTGTGAACTCTTCACGGACGTAGGTATTGTTCCAGAAAGATTGTTCCTATGTATGTTCAATGATCTGAGTGAAGGTACTTCTTCCACTAACCTTGGGATCAAGGGCGATTCTACATGAAGTTTAAGGGTGTCCATGGACACCCTTGGTTTTTGAATGTTTATGCAATTTAGACATTAAGTTTTAGATGGAAACTTATGAAAGACTTTGATGAACACTTGTGGTTAACATTAAAAAAAGGAGATCAACATCAATAGTTACACAAAAACAAAAATCATGTTAACTTTTATAAGTTTAATGTATGATTTTGGATCTTGAACCATAAATTTGATAGAAAATAAAATAAAAATATAGACAAATGTTAAACAATTCTATATACTATCTTAAGTTTGGACGTCAAATAATAATTAACTAAAAATCATTTTAAACTTTTTATCCTTTAAACGATCAAGACACATTTAATCTGACTGGTAATTGGATCCATAATTGGTTTTAAAATATTTAGAATAATTATTTATTTGGCCATTGATTAAATATATATGTTACTTGTTTGTATATACTATTATCTTTCTAGATTGTACAACTTGTTCCGCTAATCAAATTTTTATTTCCTTTGTCAATTGATTCATGTTGGACACCCGTGACTTTGAGTTCTAGATTCGTCAATACTTGGGATGCCACCGGATAATCTATTGTTCTCGAAGTTTAAGACATATAGAGAATCCCAGTTCACCCAACAATCTGGAATAACATCCGATAGGTTATTGTTTGCAACCTGCAAGATTAAGAACTTTTAACTATCTTGGTTCCTGGATATTGAAAGAGCTTGGTAATGGACCGTCAAATTAGAACGATTGAACCTAATCTTCAACGCTCGGTTGTAGTGTCAACTTGTTGTTCTCGACCCTTAATGTTTTCAAACGCCGTAAGATTTGTTAACTGTTGTGTGTTGACTGAACCATTCAACAGATTGTTATACACACTCAAAAATGTCAATTTAGAAAGGTATGAACTTGGTTATTTTAGCCTCAAAAAGTCCAAGAATCGATACTTGGGGATATGGTACAAGCAAATCCCAACTTTTACCGTTGTCTGGGTCGCTAACAGAGACACACCAACCAACGATACATCTGGCATGTTTCAAGTCAGTAGAAGTCGGTACAGAAGGAACGCTGCTGGTCATCCAATTGTGGTAATAATACCGTGATCTAGTCATCCAATTCAACGGTATCTGTGATCGTGTTAAATAGTGAATTGGGAATTAAAACCCGTATGAATTGTAAACACGCGCGCCGGCGGCCCATTAAGTGTCCGTGTCGCGTGGGCCGTGAACAGCTAGGGTACGGCTAGGGTTTCTTGTAATGCCTATAAGTATAAAGGCTGGTCATTAGGGTTTAGTGGTTGTCAAGTCTGAAGTCAGTAGTCAGAAGAGGCCGATTTACTAGCAACCTAGGTATGCTCTGTAACACCTGTATTTAGCTCTTGAATAAAGAATACTCTCTCCTGCCCGTGGACGTAGGTCATCTTGGACCGAACCATGTAAATCTCTATGTCGATACTTTGTGTTTATATTTCCGCATTTATATTCTCGTTATTATTCCTGGGTAATAGGTTATAGATTTAGGTCTATTTCCTAACAAGTGGTATTAGAGCCGCGGTTTCAGATCTGTAGTGTTATAGATCTGTGGTTATTTGCGGTTTTAGGTCTACGTGTTTTAGATCTGGTTGTAGTTCTGGTTGATTGAAATCGGTAGTAGATATAGGGTTTATGGCTTCGCCGCGTCGCGTCTATTGAAAGACGTCGCGCTTGTTGAAGGATCGCGTCTGTTGGACCACGTTTGTTCAAGCCCGCGTCGCACCTTGTTGAAGTCCGCGCCACGGTGACGACGAGCAGTAAGCAATTTCAGATTTACTTGCTTATCAAAGACTACAAGGATCGGTTGATTGAAGATGTCATCTCACAAGTTCGATTTGGAAAAGTTCAATGGCTCGAATGATTTCACTTTGTGGAAGGTTAAGATGAAGGCTCTTCTGGTTCAACAAGGATGCGCAGTTGCAGTGGAAGGAGAATATGCAAAGGATACGACAGATGCTGTGAAGAAGGAGATCGAGGGGAAAGCACATAGTGCTATTCTTTTGAGCTTGCCGGATGAGGTGTTGAGGGAAGTTGTTGATCAACCCACTGCTGCCGGTATTTGGAAGAAGCTCTGTGATACGTATCGGAACAGTTCTTTGACAAATAGGCTGTATCAAAAGCAACGGTTGTACACTTTCCGGATGGCAGTGAAAGGTTTTCTGCAAACCATGAACTAAATAACCTAAGTTCACATGCAACCTATGAGGATCTATGTTTTCTTCTAATTGAACATATAACAAAACCTAAAGTCCATAATAAAATTAACTAAAAGAATAAAATTAGAAAAACCAACCTTTTAGAATTTTCTGGAAGCTGAGCAGCAAAAATATCCTGCCTCAAATGAGATCACACCCAAGCTAGGAGGTTTATGGATCGAAATTCCAGAGAGAAATAATAGAATGAGCAACTGATAATGAGGTCTAGGGGTCCCTATTTATAGGGAACCAAGTGGCAAAGCTAGAAACCCTAGCCGCAGCCCATTTTCCGGATTATCTGTACGCGCGCCGCAGCCAAGTCGTTTGCACGCCGCGCGCCGCAATTCAACTATTGAATTAGGTAAATACTAACTATTAGTCATGGCTTAGACACCTAATCCAACAGTCTCCCACTTGGATAAGTCTATGACTATAATTACCAATTTAACCTCTAATTAACCAGCACTTTTAGCTTCCTAGAAACCGCTGCCAAACTCTGATCTAATCAGTTCTGTCCATAGATAAGTGATCAGATGATCCTCCGTCCAACAAGATATTTTTCAGACTCAAGACATGGATTAAGGTCAATCCCGGTCTGATTCACTGTTCCTCGATTTCCGATTTGCATATGACTCTTAGACTACCAATTTAGTCCCGGTTGGCCAACCATTTTAGTCAACTTCAAATTCATCGAGAGGCCTACAGATATCTTGTAAGAACCCGCGAAAAAGTTAAAAAGGGTAAAATCGTCTTTTATCGTATTGTACGACTATTGTGTGTAATAATATGTATTTGTAACATAATATAATGAGAAATACTAGTTTATGTGAAATTTGGAGTTTTTACCGCGTGAATAGTGAAATTTGACCAAAAAGGGTAAAATGGTCATTTGACATGGAAATGACCAAAATGTTAAGAAATTGTAAAGTTAGAAATTAATGGAACTTTGGTTGCAAGTTATGGTCTTAGGATCATCTTTGTATAAAAATTAGAAACCAAAGGACCAAAAATGTAAATACTTTATAAGTTAATTATATAACTCTAAAATAGAGTTATTTCTTTCATTAAGTGAGAAACTCTCCAGAGAATTCCAGAGAGCACGAGAGGCAGCGGGAAGGAGCAAAGAAGAAGAAGAAAATCAAGGAATTGGCAAGGAACAAGGTTGGAATTAGTGATTCCATAGTTGAAAGAGATAAGAATTCCTTAGTTTTAACCTAGGTTTTGTGTGTGTTCTTGATTTGGGTTTTTTTTTGGGTTGAGTGGAAACTGCAATTTCAGTAATAAATCATGTGGGTTAAGTAGCTAATGCTTCCAATAAGCCATTAGTTAAGAACTTAACTCAAAAACATGGAAGTAGGTTGCTATATGTTAGAAATCAAGAAATGGGAATTTGTGCTCAAGAACCCTAAAAACGAGTTTGTAAGATCGAAGCTGGTTTTTATGGTTTTGTTGGGTCCAAATGATCACTTAGGATGTATTAAGACACTCCTAAGTGACTAATTTCAAAAAGATGGATTTTTGGTGCAAAATATCAAAAACGGGATTTTGAAGAAATGGAATTGGAATTAGTGATTCCAAGGCTTAAAACCTGATGTAAAACAAGGGTTTTAGTCATGGAATGATAGTAAAATGATTAAGAACTGAAATAAGTGCTTAATGGGTGAACTGCGTGCTACAGTGCTCCAGTCAGGGACCAAAAATGTTAAAATTTTCAAATAACTCAAACGCTAGAAACCATAGCTAGACATGTCCGATTGACCTGAAATTTCAGACATAACCTTAACATGGTATAAGAACATGTCGGGAATGGTCAAATCCGTAATCCGACCTTGCGGAAAAGTTACTGTAGCGGCAGAGGCTAAAAACACTATTCATGCCCATGATTTTTGGAAATTGAGCTAGACTTGTCCAATGAACTCCAAATTTGAAACACAAGTCTAATATAGTCAAAGATTGCATGGAAAAGAGTCGGAACTGAAATACGGCCCCTCGGGGGTACTGTAGCAGTATACGCGTATTTCGGAGAAAACCGTAAAACGAGTTTATAAATGGTTATACATTTATTATAACCTAGAGCTATGTTATATGAGACCTTAGCCTTATAGAATTAATTATATTGAGTATTTATATATATGATTTGTATAGGTGGTGCTTCAAACGTTGTTGAGCACGGAAAGGGAAAAGCCGTACGAGAAGCTTAGTAAACCGAAATAGAATCAAGGTGAGTTTTATGAGGATTTCTATAGTGCATAGCAAAATGTTATTTTCAGAAAAGTATGATTTCCAATGTTTATAAATACTAAAATTTGGAAAATAGTTTTGAATGAAGCTCTATACAAGGGCTTAGTATTTTTAACAGATTTTAAAGTATGTTTTGCAAGTATTTTTGTAAGAAGTTCCTTATGGGAACTAAGATGTCGAAAGCAGTTTTTGAAAGTATTTTTAGTAAAGAGTCATAAAATGTTTGAGTAAGAATAGTTTACAAATTGTGTCCCACTTTGACCAATTTGAGATGAAATGAAGTAAGAATTAAAGAAGTATGAGCCAGTTGTCCGGACTAGGATCACCCACATAATCGGGGGATCAGAAGACACTACTGGGATGGTACCTCCCGTCGCGAAGTAGTTGTCTAGCTTATCATACCCTTGTGCTTGAATTTGTTCCAAGTCACGAAGGGGAGACAGAATGAGCAAACCGAGTGGGCAGATCTGTTCTGTTCCGCGAGGGGAGTTAGTCGAATGAATTAATTAACTTAATTCATAAGTTTCAGTTGGTCACGAGAAAATGAGAAAGAAAGCAGTTTTATAAAAGAAAGTCTTTCTAAAGTTTGAAAGTAAAGAAGAAAAAGTTATTTTGAGATTTATGAAATAAATCAGTTTTTAGCAATGTACTTTTGATATTTCAAGTTTTGAATAGAAATGTTTTGGGTCTAAACCCATATTACTCACGAGACTTTATGTCTCACGTATACTATGTTTTTGAAATGCTATGTACTTAGGTGAAGGGAGCGAGAGTTGCAGTTGGAATCGTTATTGTACACTGTAAGTTTAAATTATGGTTATCTGTATTGAGTCTGTAATACCCCTCAAGTTTTAAGTTTGTAAAATAAAATAAATCAAAAAATTTAAGTGGCTATTTTATAGTCACGAGTTGTAAATTATGTTTGAAAACTGTATTTGTATTTTAAATATGGTTTGAGATAAGGGGTGTTACAGTTTTGGTATCAGAGCCATAGTTTAAGCGAATTAGGTTGGAATACCATCCTAGGCTTAAACTAGTAAGAGTAGTAGTAGGTTGCCTTTGTAATATAGAAGGCATAGATTGAGTATGACTGTTCTAAAGTGCAGTTAACATAAGGAGATAACATGCTACCGCTTATGAAATACTATATAGAATTGCGTATTAAACAAATAATTTGTTCATCTATATAGTAATGGAAGGCAGAAGACAAGCTGACAGGGGTGAAGGCAGTCACACTTCCTCAAGAGGAAGTGAACCACATGTTCTGCGAAACGATGAGGCTGAGCCAAACCCACTACCACCACAACCTGTCACTATGGAGGCAATTCAGTTCCTAATTAATAATCTACGAACTGAACTGAGGCAAGATGTGCACAACATAATCGATAGCAGAATGGGTGAACCTAGTGCCCAATCATCACAAGAAGTCTCCAAGAAGACGACTGAGGAAGCGACTACTGGAGGAAATAAGACGGAAGAAAAGGGCTGCTCTTTTAAGTCCTTTATGGCTTGCAAACCGCCCGAATACCATGGCAGTTTTGAGCCCAAAGTGACAATGCGATGGGTTCGAGAGATTGAACAAGTGATACAAGCGAGCAAATGTGCAGAAAAAGACCAAGTCACTTTTGCTTCTCGGCAACTAAGGATGATGCTCTGGTGTGGTGGAACACCAAATATGAAAGCTTGGGAAAGGATGTGGTATATGGTTGGTCATGGGCAGAGTTTGTCACGTGTCTCAAAGATAAATTCTGTCCCACGCGAGATTTGGAGAAGTTGAATGAAGATTTCTTAACGATAAAGAAAGGAGAAATGACAGTTGACGAGTATACAAAGAAGTTTTGCGACATGTTACCTTTTGTGGGGGAGTCTTATCCCAGTGAGCGGTCCCGAATTAACCGCTATGTCCGGGGTTTGCCATGGAACTATGAACTAGAAGTAAAGAAAGCCGAGACGTTAGATGGGGCGATCATTGCTGCCCGAACTGTGGAAGATGTTGGAAAAAGAAGGAAGGAAGAAGGACCTGGTTTTGGTGACAAAAGGAAGACAGTTAGTAGTATCAGTGGGAACATAAAGAAGAAATGGAAAATGAGTACAAGTCAGAGCCGACAGGGAAGTGTGAAAAAGTGCGAGAAATGTGGGAAAGAACACGGTGGCGAATGTCGAGCGGGATCAAATGCCTGCTTTAATTGTGGCGGATTCGGTCACAAAGCGAAAGATTGTAAAGCCAAGAAAGCCAGCGAAGTGGAGTGTTTCTCATGCCATCAGATGGGACACTACAGTTTCAACTGCCCAAACAAGGGAGGAGAAACTATGGTGTCAACAGCCCAGAAGAAGACCGAACCCCAGAAGGTGAAGACTCGAGCTTTTCAGATCACCAGGGAGGAAGCAAAGGAGACTCACGATGTGGTCTCAGGTATTCTACTAATCAACTCGACACCTGCATATGTCTTGTTTGATTCCGGGTCTACATATTCATTTGTGTCCCATGGGTTTGGAGCTAGATTAAAAGTCCCATTAGAATTATTAGATCTAGTTTTTGAGGTAGAAGTGGCGGACGGGAAATTTGTGGAAGTTCAGCATATGTATCGAGACTGTGAACTCGACATCAACGGCAAGAAGTTTCGACTTAATCTCCTTCCTATTGGAATTAAGTCCTTTGATGTAATAATTGGGATGGATTGGCTTGGTGCAAATGAAGCGAAGATAGCTTGTGGACAGAAGAGGGTGTCTGTTAAAACCCTTGGAGCAATAGTGTACGTATATGGGGAAAGAAGAACGCACGTGTCAAGTATCATCAGTGTAGCTAAAGCTCGAAGATGTATCAGGAAAGGATGTGTATCTTTCCTGGCCTATGTGATGACTGAAGATAAAGTGAAACAGACGTACAAAGACATAGAAGTGGTAAAAGAGTTTCCAGAAGTTTTCCCAGATGAATTGCCAGGCTTGCCACCAGAAAGGCAGGTTGAATTCAGAATAGATCTTGTCCCAGGAGTTTCCCCAATAGCACGAGCACCGTACCGGCTAGCACCAACAGAGATGAGGGAATTAATGTCCCAGTTGCAGGAGTTATTAGATAAAGGCTTCATCAGGCCTAGTTCTTCTCCGTGGGGTGCTCCAGTTCTGTTTGTGAAGAAGAAGGATGGATCAATGCGGATGTGCATTGATTACAGAGAATTGAACAAGATTACCATAAAGAACCGTTACCCGTTGCCCAGAATAGACGATTTGTTTGACCAGTTGCAAGGAGCAAATTATTTCTCGAAAATTGATTTAAGATCTGGGTATCATCAAGTCAGGGTAAAAGAAAGTGATGTAGAGAAGACATTGTTCCGTACACGATACGGGCATTACGAGTTTTTAGTGATGCCATTTGGTCTTACGAATGCACCAGCGATCTTTATGGACTTAATGAATCGGGTCTGTAAACCATTCTTAGACCGGTTTGTTATAGTGTTCATAGATGACATTTTGATCTACTCAAAGAATAAAGAAGAGCATGCGAGTCATCTGCGGTTAGTACTTGAGACTTTGAAGAGAGAACAGCTTTATGCAAAGTTCTCCAAGTGCGAGTTTTGGATGAGAGAGGTTCAGTTCCTTGGACACGTTGTTTCTATCCAAGGTATAAAAGTTGATCCAGCGAAAGTTGAAGCAGTGATGAAATGGGAGCCACCTAAGACGCCAACAGAAGTTAGAAGTTTTCTCCGTCTTGCCGGATATTACAGGAGATTTATTCAAGATTTCTCCCGTATCACAGTGCCACTTACACGATTAACCAGGAAAGAAGAGCAGTTTAGATGGCAAGAGGAACAAGAAAGAGCTTTCGCTACCTTAAAGGAGAAGTTGTGTAACGCGCCTGTCCTTACATTGCCAGATGGGACAGAAGATTTTGAAGTATACAGCGATGCCTCTCATCGGGGGCTTGGCTGTGTGTTGATGCAAAGAGGGAAGGTTATAGCATACGCTTCCAGACAGTTGAAAGATCCAGAGAAAAAGTACACCACCCACGATTTAGAGCTTGCAGCGATCGTATTTGCCTTGAAGATTTGGCGACATTACTTGTATGGTACAAAGTGCAAATTGTTCACGGATCACAAGAGTTTACAGTATGTGTTCACTCAAAAAGAGTTGAACATGAGACAGAGTAGATGGCTAGAGCTGATCAGTGATTATGATTGCGAAATTGTGTACCATCCGGGTAAAGCGAATGTAGTAGCAGATGCACTGAGTAGAAAAGTTCCTGAGAAAAGAATCAAGGCAAGGTCGATGCGCATAGAATTGGTGTCCGGTATCATAGAACAGATTAAAGCAGCTCAACAAAAAGTTGAAGAAAGTGGAAACTTGAAAGACGAGAAATTAGGAAAAGATGTTCAGTTTGTAACCAATAGTCAAGGATTGAAGACTTTCAGAAACCGCATTTGGGTACCAAAGACAGGAGGATTGAGAAAGCTAATTCTAGACGAGTCGCATAAATCAAAGTATTCCATTCATCCTGGGAGTACCAAGACTTATCAAGATTTGAAAAGACAGTATTGGTGGCCTGGAATGAAGAAAAGGATAGCTAAGTACATCTCCAAGTGTGTTATTTGTGCACAAGTCAAGGCGGAACATCAGGTCCCGCATGGGGATGCTCAGTCTTTGCATATTCCAGCCGGAAAGTGGGAAGATGTAACCATGGACTTGGTTGTCGGGTTACCAAGAACGAGAAGAGGTCATGATAGTATATGGGTCATAGTGGACCGGTTGACCAAGAGTGCACTATTTCTAGCCATAAAAGAAACTACTCCATTGGAGCAGTTAGCCCAGTTGTATTCAGATGAAGTGTTAAGAAGATATGGTGCACCATTGTCTATCGTGTCAGACAGAGACCCCAGATTTACCTCTAACTTTTGGAGAGCTTTACAAGATAAAATGGGGACAAGAATTCAGTTAAGTACAGCGTATCATCCACAAACAGATGGTCAGAGTGAACGAACGATCCAGACATTAGAAGATATGCTACGATCATGTGTGATGGAATTTGGAGGTAGTTGGGATGAACACCTGCCATTAGTGGAGTTTGCATACAACAACAGCTACCATTCTAGCATTAAAATGCCACCTTTTGAGGCATTGTATGGTAGAAAGTGTAGAACTCCTTTATGCTGGTTGGAAGCGGGTGAGACTAAGCTTACGGGGCCAGAGATTGTTAGAGTAACTAATGAGAAAATTGGAATAATTCAAGCCAACATGAAAGCAGCACAAGATCGGCAAAAGAGTTACTCGAATCTAAAGAAGAGACCGTATGACTTGCAAGAAGGAGATTTGGTGATGATAAAAGTGTCGCCATGGAAAGGAGTGGTCAGATTTGGCAAAAGAGGACAGCTGAGTCCAAGATACATTGGACCTTTTAGAATCTTGAAGAGAGTTGGGTTACAAGCATTCAAGATAGAGTTACCACCCGAACTCAGTGGAATACATGATACCTTTCATGTATGCTACTTGAAGAAGTACTTTGGCAAAGAAGAGTTAGTAATACCCTATACCGATCTGAGGGTGGAGACTCCTAGCAAATTGATTGAAGAACCCGAAGCGATTTTAGAGATGCAGACAAAGAAGCTAAGGAACAAGGAGATTGACCTTGTACTTGTTAAGTGGAAGCATCCCTTAGGGTCAAACTTGACTTGGGAAACGTTAGCAGAAATGAAGAGAAGATATCCGAATTTCACGGATTACGAAAAGATTCCGAGGACGGAATCCGCTTAAGGAGGGGTGACTGTAAGAACCCGCGAAAAAGTTAAAAAGGGTAAAATCGTCTTTTATCGTATTGTACGACTATTGTGTGTAATAATATGTATTTGTAACATAATATAATGAGAAATACTAGTTTATGTGAAATTTGGAGTTTTTACCGCGTGAATAGTGAAATTTGACCAAAAAGGGTAAAATGGTCATTTGACATGGAAATGACCAAAATGTTAAGAAATTGTAAAGTTAGAAATTAATGGAACTTTGGTTGCAAGTTATGGTCTTAGGATCATCTTTGTATAAAAATTAGAAACCAAAGGACCAAAAATGTAAATACTTTATAAGTTAATTATATAACTCTAAAATAGAGTTATTTCTTTCATTAAGTGAGAAACTCTCCAGAGAATTCCAGAGAGCACGAGAGGCAGCGGGAAGGAGCAAAGAAGAAGAAGAAAATCAAGGAATTGGCAAGGAACAAGGTTGGAATTAGTGATTCCATAGTTGAAAGAGGTAAGAATTCCTTAGTTTTAACCTAGGTTTTGTGTGTGTTCTTGATTTGGGTTTTTTTTTGGGTTGAGTGGAAACTGCAATTTCAGTAATAAATCATGTGGGTTAAGTAGCTAATGCTTCCAATAAGCCATTAGTTAAGAACTTAACTCAAAAACATGGAAGTAGGTTGCTATATGTTAGAAATCAAGAAATGGGAATTTGTGCTCAAGAACCCTAAAAACGGGTTTGTAAGATCAAAGCTGGTTTTTATGGTTTTGTTGGGTCCAAATGATCACTTAGGATGTATTAAGACACTCCTAAGTGACTAATTTCAAAAAGATGGATTTTTGGTGCAAAATATCAAAAACGGGATTTTGAAGAAATGGATATGGAATTAGTGATTCCAAGGCTTAAAACCTGATGTAAAACAAGGGTTTTAGTCATGGAATGATAGTAAAATGATTAAGAACTGAAATAAGTGCTTAATGGGTGAACTGCGTGCTACAGTGCTCCAGTCAGGGACCAAAAATGTTAAAATTTTCAAATAACTCAAACGCTAGAAACCATAGCTAGACATGTCCGATTGACCTGAAATTTCAGACATAACCTTAACATGGTATAAGAACATGTCGGGAATGGTCAAATCCGTAATCCGACCTTGCGGAAAAGTTACTGTAGCGGCAGAGGCTAAAAACACTATTCATGCCCATGATTTTTGGAATTTGAGCTAGACTTGTCCAATGAACTCCAAATTTGAAACACAAGTCTAATATAGTCAAATATTGCATGGAAAAGAGTCGGAACTGAAATACGACCCCTCGGGGGTACTGTAGCAGTATACGCGTATTTCGGAGAAAACCGTAAAACGAGTTTATAAATGGTTATACATTTATTATAACCTAGAGCTATGTTATATGAGACCTTAGCCTTATAGAATTAATTATATTGAGTATTTATATATATGATTTGTATAGGTGGTGCTTCAAACGTTGTTGAGCACGGAAAGGGAAAAGCCGTACGAGAAGCTTAGTAAACCGAAATAGAATCAAGGTGAGTTTTATGAGGATTTCTATAGTGCATAGCAAAATGTTATTTTCAGAAAAGTATGATTTCCAATGTTTATAAATACTAAAATTTGGAAAATAGTTTTGAATGAAGCTCTATACAAGGGCTTAGTATTTTTAACAGATTTTAAAGTATGTTTTGCAAGTATTTTTGTAAGAAGTTCCTTATGGGAACTAAGATGTCGAAAGCAGTTTTTGAAAGTATTTTTAGTAAAGAGTCATAAAATGTTTGAGTAAGAATAGTTTACAAATTGTGTCCCACTTTGACCAATTTGAGATGAAATGAAGTAAGAATTAAAGAAGTATGAGCCAGTTGTCCGGACTAGGATCACCCACATAATCGGGGGATCAGAAGACACTACTGGGATGGTACCTCCTGTCGCGAAGTAGTTGTCTAGCTTAGCATACCCTTGTGCTTGAATTTGTTCCAAGTCACGAAGGGGAGACAGAATGAGCAAACCGAGTGGGCAGATCTGTTCTGTTCGCGAGGGGAGTTAGTCGAATGAATTAATTAACTTAATTCATAAGTTTCAGTTGGTCACGAGAAAATGAGAAAGAAAGCAGTTTTATAAAAGAAAGTCTTTCTAAAGTTTGAAAGTAAAGAAGAAAAAGTTATTTTGAGATTTATGAAATAAATCAGTTTTTAGCAATGTACTTTTGATATTTCAAGTTTTGAATAGAAATGTTTTGGGTCTAAACCCATATTACTCACGAGACTTTATGTCTCACGTATACTATGTTTTTGAAATGCTATGCATTTAGGTGAAGGGAGCGAGAGTTGCAGTTGGGACCGTTATTGTACACTGTAAGTTTAAATTATGGTTATCTGTATTGAGTCTGTAATACCCCTCAAGTTTTAAGTTTGTAAAATAAAATAAATCAAAAAATTTAAGTGGCTATTTTATAGTCACGAGTTGTAAATTATGTTTGAAAACTGTATTTGTATTTTAAATATGGTTTGAGATAAGGGGTGTTACATATCTGTTCCCCATTAGGGTCAAGGGACGAATAAGCTTCGACTCATATACTTATGTCTTTTACCAGACAAATCACTCACAACAATACGTTTTATAACACTGAGTTACCGATGCGTTTTCGTATTATCAATGAACAATCGCTTAGTAAATCATAACTCATATGTCTTAGCTTAAAGATCAAAAGATATTATCGTCTCAACATTGCTCGTGATGAAATCCATGAAGCAATCCATTGAGCGCGGGTTTATCCAATACTCAAATCTCCATTTCCAAGTACTCACGAATGGTGCAGCAATCCAATTGCAATGTCTAACTCCTTAGACAATCTATTACCAATTCATGACAGTCTTACTTCACACTTACTCCCAAAAGTGTAATCGACTGTGGATGTTTGAATAATCCAATTATTCAGGAAGTAAAACATGCAAAATGAAACACAATGATAAAGTATTGACAAAAGTAGTAAACCATTACTCATTAATAAATCTCTATTATTAAATCACAAGAGTCGAATACAATACATTGTTACAAGTTTCGAAAACAATCTAATTTACATAAACTTTATATCATCTCTTAATCCAATGCTCCTAGCATGCTGATTATGCTTAACCCTACTCAGAGCCTTTGTCAAGGGATCTGCAGGATTATCTTCCGATGATACCCTCTTTACCACGAGGTGACCTTCTTCTACCTTATGCCTTATGTAGTGGTACTTTCTGTCGATATGTCTGGACTTTCCATGGTGTCGCGGTTCTTTTGTCAAGGCGACCGCACCTTCGTTATCGCAGAACAGTTCCACGGGCTCCTGAATACTCGGGACTACTCCAAGGTCACCGATGAAGTTCTTCAGCCAAGCCGCTTCCTTTGACGCTTCACTTGCTGCTATATACTCTGATTCACAAGTAAAATCAGCCACCGTATCTTGCTTGGAACTTTTCCAAGTTACCGCTCCTCCGTTCAGAAGGAATACCCAGCCAGACTGAGACCGACCACTGTCTCTATCCGTCTGAAAACTGGCATCCGTATATCCTTCAATTCTCAAGGTATCACTGCCTCCAAGGACTAACACCATGTCCTTTGTTCTTCGCAGATACTTGAGTATGTTCTTTACGGCTATCCAATGCGCCCTTCCAGGGTTACCCTGGTACCGACTGACCATGCTTAAAGCAAAGGCCACGTCAGGGCGAGTACACGTCATAGCGTACATGATCGATCCTACAGCCGAAGCGTAAGGTACCCGACTCATTTCAGCTATTTCTTCGTCTGTACTCGGACTTTGAATAGGTAGCTCTCCCTTCTTGGAATTTTCTATACTAAACCTTTTCAGTACCTTTTCCAAGTATGTACCCTGACTAAGTCCAATTAGTCTCTTCTTCCTATCTCTCAATATTCTTATCCCGAGAATATATGCAGCCTCTCCTAGGTCCTTCATGGCGAAACATTTCCCAAGCCAAGCCTTGACATCTTGCAAGGTTGGAATATCGTTTCCCATGAGCAGTATGTCATCGACATACAGCACCAGAAAGGTGACTATACTCCCACTAGCCTTGACATATACGCAGGACTCATCCTCGCTCCTAGAGAAGCCAAACTCTTTGACTTTCTCATGGAAACAAAGATTCCAGCTGCAAGAAGCTTGCTTCAATCCGTAGATTGATATCTCAAGCTTACACACCTTATTAGGATACTTTGCATCGACAAAACCCTCTGGCTGATTCATGTAAACATCCTCAGTCAACTTTCCATTAAGGAACGCGGTTTTGACGTCCATCTGCCAAATTTCATAGTCATGAAATGCAGCTATGGCCAGCATAATCCTAATAGACTTTATCTTGGCTACTGGTGAGAAGGTCTCGTCATAGTCAACCCCTGGGGTTTGAGTAAAGCCCTTCGCAACCAGTCTTGCCTTGAAAGTGTGTACCTTTCCGTCCATGTCAGTCTTCTTTTTGAAGATCCATTTGCACCCGACTGTCTTTCGACCCGGTACGTTGTCAACCAAGTTCCAAACTTGATTGTCATACATGGACTTGATCTCGCTATCCATGGCCTCTTTCCACTTGGCAGACTCAGGGCCCGCCACTGCTTCCTGGTAGTTAGCTGGTTCATCCAAATTTATCAGTGTCCTATCACTGACAAACGTGTCCCCATCCGAAGTGATATGGAACCCATAAAACTCGGGTGGCATGCTAACCCTACCGGAACGCCTAAGAGGTAAGGATACATCTGTCGGACCAACAGGAACTTCTTCCTCATGTTGGTTACTAGTTTCTCCTAAGGTTGCGTCATCTGATGACTCTTGAATTTCTTCCAGATCAATGGTACTCCCACTGTCCTCTTTGAATATGAGCTCTCTCTCTCGAAAGACCACTCGTCTAGCTACAAAGACCACGTCCTCGCTCGGTCTGTAGAATAGATATCCAAAGGACTGTTTGGGATAACCAAGGAAGAAACACCTTTCGCTTCTTTCTGCGAGTTTGTCTTGAGTCTCTCGTCTAACGAAAGCCTCACAACCCCAGACTTTGATATGTGCCAACGAGGGAACTTTCCCCGTCCACATCTCATGAGGTATTTTAGCAACCTTCTTAGTTGGGACAAGATTGAGGATATGGGCGGCAGTCTCTAAGGCATACCCCCAGAAGTGAATGGGAAGTGAAGCTCGACTCATCATGGAACGAACCATGTCCAACAGGGTTCGGTTGCGCCTCTCCGCAACACCGTTCAATTGTGGTGTCCTGGGAGGTGTCAACTGCGAAACTATTCCGCATTCCTTAAGATAGTCTAGGAACTCGATACTTAGATACTCTCCGCCTGTGTCGCACCTGAGCATCTTTATCTTCCTGCCTAATTGATTCTCTACCTCGTTCTTAAACTCTTTGAACTTTTCAAAGGTGTCCGACTTGTGCTTGATCAAGTAGATATAACCGTATCTACTGAAATCGTCGGTAAAGGTCACATAGAACCGCGTGCCATCCTTTGTGGTTGATCTGAATGGACCACACACATCCGTGTGAATGATATCCAGCAGACCCTCACCTCTTTCAAAAGACCCTTTGAAAGGTGACTTAGTCATCTTGCCCAACAGACAAGATTCGCATACATCATCCGACCTGAGGTCGAATGATTCCAACACTCCATCCTTTTGGAGTTGGGCGATGCGTTTCTTGCTGATGTGCCCGAGCCGACTATGCCACAGACATGCCTTTTCTACACCACTAGTAGAATCAATATAATTTACACTATGTCCTAAATTGTCAACACATTCAACAGTTTCATACACACCATCACAAGGATAAGCAGTAAAAATCAAAATACCATTTTTGAAAACAGAAATCGAACCAATTTTATTATCAAAAGAAAATTGAAATCCTTGTCTGAACAATGCGTGAAATGAAATAATGTTTCTTGCCATTTCTGGCGAATAGCAACAATTAAATAACTCTATACTAACATCACTACTAAGCACTAAACTGTAAACGCCGATCTTGGTAACAGGGGACGATCTCCTATTGCCCATGATCAAGTTCAGTCTACCGTGCTCCACCTCCCTGCTTTCCTTTAGGCCCTGCAGATTAGAACAAATGTGAAAACCACATCCTATATCAAGGACACAAGAATTAGAAGATGGTGAGTTTTTAGAGATAGTGTATATACCTGCTGTCGATGGCTTTACTTTCCCATCCTTAACATCCTGCAAGTATTTAGGGCAGCTTCTCTTCCAATGGCCCTTCTCTTTGCAGTAAAAACAATTGGCTTCATCGGGGTTGGCCACACAAGGAATCTGGGAAGACTTGGTTCTCGAGCCATTGCTTGACGACCCGACCTGAACCTTTTCCCTCCAATTTTGCTTAGGAGGGCCCTTCCTCTTCTTTCCTTTGCCACTTTCAATGGCTAGGACGGGCTGATTAACCGAGGGTACACTTTTACCCTTCATCCCGTCCTCAGCAACTCAAAGCATGCGATGCAACTCAGTCAGGTTAGCCTGATTGTTGTTCAAATGATAAGCCAGCCTGAACTGGTCATAAGAACTCGGTAAGGAGTTAAACACTATGTCAACGGCCAACTCCTCAGGTACAGGCATCGCAAGCTTTCTAAGCCGCTCCACGTAACCTTGCATTCTTTGCACATGAGCGCAGATGGACTCTCCATCTTTAGGTTTACTGTTCGTGAAGTCCTTGACCACCTCGCACCTCTCGATGCGCTCTTGCTTGCGGAACTTTTCGGCAAGCTCCTTGTGCATCTCAAAGGGCCAGTAGTCTTCGTATATCCTTTGCAATTCGGGGTTCATTGTGGCGATCATGATGCAGGCCACTTTGGTTGCATCATCAGAATGTTTTTGGTACAAGGTAATCTCCTCGGGAGTAGCAGTTTCAGGGTCAATATCGACAAGCTCGGTCTCGAGGACATACTCTTTGTTCTCGTACCTCAGAGCCATCTTGATATTTCTAATCCAGTCATTGTAGTTTGTCCCGTTCAATTGAACCTTGGAACACAGTGAGAGGATAGAGGGAACACTGGAGTTTGAGTGGGGAGCGGATTGATCAGCAGAAGACATCTATAAAAAAAAGGTAAGTTTAATTAGATACTTGTCGGTCCTTATAATAACCCAATATAAAATAAGGCTAGGATCCAACTATAAAAATTTGCAACATAGAAGAGGGATGCCGTAATCTATAAGCAAATTTTATAAAGGAAGGCGAATGACGATTCAGCCAATTCCACCGCGGAAAATAATCTTATTATAAATGGAATTCCTAGTTTCTTTTGAGATTTATTGAACTGTTCAATAGCATGTTTAATCTCGGATATGCCCCACTGTTTGTGACTGGGATGCCGAGGATCACAAACATGGTGTGAATAACCATGCAAATTAGCTTGGTACTCTCGGGGTCCATTATCATCTCAAATTGATGTGCCGGTAAACCACACACGTTCCATCAACAATGATAACACCCAAGACACCCACTGCCACTCTTTATGAACCCACATTGGTGTGCCGGTAAACCACACACGCTCCACCAACGTTTCATAAAGTGCAATGTGCAATTTCATGGGTTAACATCAAATTCACATTTTTCCATAAAGTAACTAGATTGGGATTTTTGTAAATAGTTCTAGTACTTTGATCATTATACTTTTAATGATTAAGCGGTTCTATCAAACCCGTTCGGCTAACGAACCTCCACTGATCAGGCGAGCGGTGGGTGAGAGTGTTCACCCATTAGACTACCATTTTATAGGCAGTCTCCTTATACCCACTTTATAGATCAGCTTCGTGAATGAGGCCTACTATTGATTTGTCTAACCAAATTTATCTCATATATATAGTATTAACTTTTAATAACATATATTAGATGTATTTTAAAACCCTTTAAAATATTCAAGGTTTATCTTTTAATTTTACCAAATTTAACAATTAAATTTTAAATTAAATTAAACCTTATAATCGATTTAATCAATTTTAATTACCTATTAATTAAATTAATTAAATCTAAATATTTTAAACATTTTAAAATAATTTTTCCGGATTTTTCCATTAATTTTCGATAATTTAAAATTAAATAAATCTCTTTTGAATTATCTTTTAATTAACAATTAATTAAATTAATTCAATGAAGATAGGTTTATCCAAATTAATTAAAACCTATCCTAAACCCCCTAGATTTCGAATTCAAATAATGGGGTTTAAGGTTATCCATTTAATTAACAAATAAAGTTACCAAAAATAGAAAACCTCCTAAAATCCTAATAGCAAATTTCGAAAATAGCAAGGGGGATTAGGGTTTCCAAAACCCTAATCCTAGAAATAGATCCACATTATAATTAGGGTTTATATGCTTTAAACCCTAAAACAGTTATATCAATTCAACAAGAAAACAAAACAGGCTCTGATACCACTGAAAGGTTTTCTGCAAACCATAAACTAAATAACCTAAGTTCACATGCAACCTATGAGGATCTATGTTTTCTTCTAATTGAACATATAACAAAACCTAAAGGTCATAAGAAAATTAAGTAAAAGAATAAAACTAGAAAAACCAACCTTTTAGAATTTTCTGGAAGCTGAGCAGCAAAAATATCCTGCCTCAAATGAGATCACACCCAAGCTAGGAGGTTTATGGATCGAAATTCCAGAGAGAAATAATAGAATGAGCAACTGATAATGAGGTCTAGGGGTCCCTATTTATAGGGAACCAAGTGGCAAAGCTAGAAACCCTAGCCGCAGCCCATTTTCCGGATTATCTGTACGCGCGCCGCGGCCAAGTCGTTTGCGCGCCGCGCGCCGCAATTCAACTATTGAATTTGTACGACTTTAATCCTTGACCTCCCGATTAATCTAATTAATGCCACAGAAATTAATCCAATTAATTTCTGATTAATTATTAATCAAATAATATTATTTCTTATTAATATATTATCTCCATAATATATTAACAAACAATATCTTGATTTATTAGTCATATAATAAATCAACCCTTTCTCTCTACTTAACTTTCCAACAAACCTCCAGCCATGAGGGCAACCCAAATGGACTGTGCTACTATTAATTAGGTAAATATTAATTATTAGTCATGGCTTAGACACCTAATCCAACAGGCAGAAGGTACCCAAGTAAAAGACCATCTTGATTCTTTCAATCGTATTATTCTAGATCTTCAAGGAGTAGGAGTAAAGATTGATGATGAGGATCAAGCCCTTATTTTGTTATGTTCACTGCCGAATTCACATGCGAATTTTGTTGATACTATGTTGTATGGAAGAACAACAATTACTGTGAATGATGTGAAGGATTCTATGCTGTCCAAGGAACTCAAACGTAGAGTTTCTGGGAATGAGGAGACATCCGGTTCAGGTCTGTTCGTTGGCAGAGGAAGGACATCGGATAAGAAAGATGGTGGAAATCGGAGTAAGTCACGTTCAAAATCGAAAGTTTCTGCAAAAGTCAAGTGTTATAACTGCAAGGAGAAGGGTCACTTCAAGAGAAATTATCCATTGCTGAAAGGGGGGAAGGGAGAAAATAGCAACAATGGCAGTGCGGCTATTGTTCAGGATGGTTCTGAAGAAGAAGACATAGGCGATGTGTTGACGGTTTGTACATCTAGTTCTATCGATGCTTGGGTCTTGGATACTGGGGCATCTTATCATATGACTTTCCATCGTGACTGGTTCGAATCTTTTAGAGACTTGAAAGGAACGGTGAAGTTGGGTGATGATTGGGTTGCTCAGGTCAAAGGAAGCGGTACGGTACAGATTATGATGCACGATGGTATGGTCAGAAAGCTTGATTGCTGGTATGTTCCGGATCTTCGTAAGAACTTAATTTCTTTTACTACTTTAGCAAATAATGGGTTGAAATACTCTGGTGAAGATGACTGGGTAAAGGTCACCAAGGGCTCTCTAGTAGTTATGAAAGGAAAAGTGCAGAAGAGTGGGGTTCCTGTCTTAGAAGAAAATTCGGTTAGGGGAACAGTGGCGATTACTCAATCCTTAGAGAGTAGTAATGATAAGACAGAGTTGTGGCATAGAAGGTTGGGACATATGAGTGAGAAGTGTATGTCAATTCTGAGCAAACAGGGGTTGTTTGGTGGTGAGCTAACGGGAAAACTCAAGTTTTGTGAAGCTTGTGTCAAAGGCAAGCAACGCAGGGTGAAGTTTAGTTCGGGTAAACACACAAGCAAGGAAATCCTGGAGTACATTCATTCAGATTTGTGGGGTCCCTCTCCGGTCGAGTCTCATAAAGGTCATCGATACTTTGTGACTTTCATTGATGACTACTCAAGGAAGGTTTGGATATATTTTCTGAAGACTAAAGACGAAGTGTTTGGGAAGTTCAAGGAGTGGAAGATGATGATTGAAAACGGACCGAAAAATCTGTCAAGACACTCAGAACTAACAATGGGTTGGAGTTCTGCAATGCCCCATTTGACAACTTCTGCAAGGCGGAAGGTATAGTGAGGCATCACACTATACGGCACACACCACAGCAGAACGGAGTGGCGGAACGGATGAACCAAACACTGTTAGCGCATGCTAGAAGCATGCGGTTATATTCTTATTTATCGAAGAAATTTTGGGCGAAAGCGGTTAATACTGCTTGCTATCTGGTGAACAGATCACCATCAACTGCAATCGACTTTAAGACTCCTCAAGAGGTATGGTCTGGAAAACCCTCTGATTATTCTGGTTTACGTATATTTGGTTGTCCGGCTTATGCTCATGTTAATGATGGTAAACTTGAGGCGAGGGCAATGAAGTGCATATTTCTAGGGTATGCACATGGAGTGAAAGGTTATCGTCTGTGGTGTACAGAAGAAGGGAGAACTCCAAAATTTATTAATAGCAGAGATGTGACCTTTAATGAATCTGCTATGGTGAACCAAAGAGGAGGTGATACAAGTCATGTAGGGAAAGATCAGGGTGCCAACCAGAAGGTGGAGTTTGTCACACAAATTCCAAACAGAATGGTGATAAATGAAGAACAGCATGTCGGTGACGATCAGCATAGACATGATGAAACCCATGAACAGCCCAATGAGGATCTGTCTGGTGATGCCGATGCCGATGAAGAAAACGATGAGGATGAAACTATAGCAAGGAGAAGAGAGAAAAGGAACACGAAGAAACCAGCTAGATATGCTGCATGTGTCACCAATGGTGATATTGGTTCTGTTGCATATGCACTAGCTGTTAGTGAAAACATTGGTACTGACGAGCCTCGGTCCTACAAAGAGGCAGTGGCAAGTAAAGAAGGATCAAGCTGGTTGATGTCAATGAATGAAGAGATGCAATCTCTTAAGAAGAATGAAACGTGGGATCTTGTTCCATTACCGAAAGGAGTCAAACCGGTTGGATGCAAATGGGTCTTTAAGAAGAAGGAAGGAATTCCAGGGGTTGAACCCGCAAGGTTCAAGGCACGGTTAGTGGCGAAGGGATTTTCTCAAAAGGAAGGAATCGACTATCACGAGGTTTTCTCACCGGTCGTGAATCACAAGTCAATTCGGGTTCTTTTGGCTATGGTGAGTGCATTTCTGGAGCTTGAGCAGCTCGATGTCAAAACTGCATTTCTTCATGGAAGCTTGGAGGAGAAGATATATATGTCACAACCTGAAGGTTTTCTAGGTTCTAATAAGGATCATGTGTGTCTGTTGAAGAAATCTCTTTATGGTTTGAAGCAGTCTCCTAGACAGTGGTACAAGAGATTTGATTCGTTTATGACTTCACATGGCTACATTTGGAATCAATTTGATAATTGTGTCTACTTGAAGCAGTTGTCCAATGGGTCCTTTTTTTATCTGTTGCTATATGTTGATGATATGCTAATTGCAGCCAAGGAGATGGCTGAACATAATAACTTGAAAAAGCTTTTAGCAAGTGAGTTTGAAATGAAGGATTTGGGTGCAGCAAAGAAGATATTGGGGATGGAGATTCAGAGAGACAGGAAAGCGGGGTTGTTATATGTTTCTTAGCAGAAATATATTGAGAAAGTCTTGCAGTCTTTCGGTATGGATCAGTCAAAACCAGTTGGAACTCCTTTGGGAGCGCATTTTAAATTAAACAGAAGTACTATACCAACTACGAATGAGGAAAAAGACTATATGAGTAGAGTTCCGTACTCAAGTGCAGTTGGAAGCCTTATGTATGCTATGGTCTGTACTAGACCTGATTTAGCACATGCAGTTAGTGTGGTTAGTAGGTTTATGAGTAATCCTGGGAAAGCTCACTGGGAAGCGGTCAAGTAGATCATGCGATACTTGAAGGGGACTAAGGATGTTTGTTTGGTTTATGGTGGTAATACTCATAGTAACTTGGTGGGATATACAGACTCAGACTATGGTGGCGACTTGGTGAAAAGGAGATCGCTCACATGTTATATTTTCACTTTGTTTGGATGTGCAGTCAGTTGGAAGTCAACTTTACAGCCTACTGTTGCCTTGTCTACAACTGAAGCGGAATACATGTCAATGACTGAAGGTATAAAGGAGTGTATCTGGCTACATGGTTTGGTGGAGAGTCTGGGGTTGAAGGTGGAGAAGCCTGTTTTGAACTGTGATAGTGAAAGCGCTTTGTGTCTAGCGAGGAATCCAGTTTATCATGAAAAGACAAAGCATATTGATATCCGGTTAAATTTCATTCGTGACATAGTTGAAGAAGACAAGTTCTCAATCTTGAAGATCGACACCAAGGTGAATTTGGCATATATGTTGACGAAGTTGTTACCCAAGGAGAAGTTCGAGCTATGCTAGAACTTGGTTGATGTTCGCAGGAGGTAAGTCCCTACGGGGCAAGCTGGCAGAAGACGAGAGGAAGTTTTTTTGGTTTCTAGAGCGAGGTGGAGCTATGTTGAATTCGCAATTCAAGGTGGAGATTGTTAAATAGTGCATTGGGAATTAAAACCCGTATGAATTGTAAACACGCGCGCCGCGGCCCATTAAGTGTCCACGTCGCGTGGGCCGTGAACAGCTAGGGTACGGCTAGGGTTTCTTGTAATGCCTATAAATATAAAGGCTGGTCATTAGGGTTTAGTGGTTGTCAAGTCTGAAGTCAGTAGTCAGAAGAGGCCGATTTACTAGCAATCTAGGTACGCTCTGTAACACCTGTATTTAGCTCTTGAATAAAGAATACTCTCTCCTGCCCGTGGACGTAGGTCATCTTGGACCGAACCACGTAAATCTCTGTGTCGATACTTTGTGTTTATATTTCCGCATTTATATTCTCGTTATTATTCCTGGGCAATAAGTTATAGATTTAGGTCTATTTCCTAACAATCAGGAATGTTAATAATCCGGTGGTACAACTTCTTAACAACGAACCGAGGAATGGGACTGCAACCATCTTATGTTTGGTTGGATCAATCGAACCCAGGAATGGGTTTTATATGGAAATGTGTAGTTGATAACTGTAGTCAATATGGACGTTGTGGGGTTTTATACAAGCACAAGAACCGAGAGAGAGAGAGAGAGAGAGAGAGAGAGAGAGAGAGAGAGAGAGAGAGAGGGTGGGGGAGGGGATCGTGGTATTTTCTTTTTTTATTATTAATAAAGTAATTAATAAATTCAAAGAAAAAGAAAAAGAAATTAAAAAGGGCAAGTTAGTCTGTTTACCTATCCTATGGACCGATTTGTAGCGTTTCACAAACCTTAGGAACCACCAACGTCAATTTTCAATTCTTTGTCCTAAAATACAAGATTTGCTAAACTTGAAGGACTAAAACTGTAATTTACTCTAAAAGCTAATGTCAAAGCAAATGTTCTTATAGATTATATAGGCATATATAATTATTGACTTTATTTCTATTTATATCTTTAACTCATTGTATATTTGTATTTATTCCAATTAGTGTGAAGACATTCTTACGGAAAATTCATGGGAGATGATTTGTATACAACAGTTTTTTTGTGATATACAACAATTTATGCTTTAGATGTGTTATATAATATACATAAAAAGTATGTTATTATTGTGTATGACAAAAACTTGTTGTATACGGATCAGCTTACAAAATTAATTTTGGGTCAATAAAAAGATAGATGATTTAAAGAAAAGTACTATCATTAATGACGAAGCTAATGTCAAAATTGATAATGGAAAAAGAAACATAATATAGTTTTGATCGTTGCTTATCCTAATACCAAAAGCACAAATCCATCCAATTAAATATGATTTAGTTTTGGTTGCTTTATATTTTCGATAATTTTAGAAATTAGCCATAAAGAATATGTAAATAGAGTAAATTACAGTTTTGGTTCCAGTGGTTTACCAAATTTTTTACCTTAGGACCAAGTATTTGAATTTCACGGTTATGGTCACCAATGTTTCCGAAATGCTACAAATCAGTTCATGAGGCATATAAAAAGACTGAAATATTCTTTCTATTTTTCTTTTTCAAATTTCTTTTAACCTATTATTAATTTATTAATTAAAAAAAATGCAAAAGAACCCACCCCGTACCTCCACGTCTCTCTCTCTCTCTCTCTCCACCACCACCAACAATTACAAAGTTTCATCTTTCACATGTCTATCTCTCTCTTAGGGGCTGTTTGTTTTTTCTTTGCAGATCTTCCTGACAACTTTTGTCTGTGCCACGTAGACGGCGCGTAGACATGGACCTTCGCAGAGTGTTTGTTTTTTCGAAGACTGCAGACCTAAAAAGGTCTGCGCGTCCTCTTTTTGGGGCAGACATGGACCAATGTCTTCAAGGGTCAGAGCTCTTCTAGTAATAAATTAATACAATTTTAATCTAAAAAAAAAAAGAAATACGCATATCGTTTTCTCCTCAATCGGTCTCGCGTTTTCTCTTCCTTGCGTCGTCAACCAAACCGCAGCCGCCGGCCACCTTCGATTAAAAAAAAGAAATACGCATATTTGTTTTTAAAAACACTTTGATTTTTTTAACTAATAGTTGCGATTTTTTATCAACATTACTTTTTCGAAGTAAATAATATTTATTTTTCTAAGTTTTTAAACAAAATGAAGATAAATTTGTAAAACTTTAAAAGAATGTCACAAACTTAAAAAAAAAAAGAAATATTTGCTTTGATATTTAAATTTGTTAATATCATATAATAGACACTTTTTTTTATTGTAAATCATACTTATAAACTATTTGAAACCTACAAATATATTTTAATATTAGAATTTTGGTTCACAATCTTACGCAAATTTTTAGCTTTACAAACTATTTGTAAATCCAACTTTGGTTACGTAATTTTTATTATTTATTATTTAAAAGAATAAATGTTTTCTTTGATCCTTAAATTCGTTAATATCATAAATTGAACGTACTCATATGTTTTACTTAAAAAAAAGTTTATTTAAATTTTCAGTTTATTTTCACAACCTGCAGACTTTAAAAAACAAACAGTCTTCTTCTTGCAGTCTGCAGACATTTAATCCACCTCTTCTCTGTAGATGCTCTGCAGATGTGGTCCGTAGACTGCAGACCTTTTATCTCTTAAAAAACAAACAGCACCTTACTCACTCTCTCTCACACTCCACCACCACCACCACCAATTACAAAGTTTCTTCTTTCACTCGCCTCCTCCGACATTGGAAATTTCTTTTTTTGTTGATTGTAGAAACGGGTTCCATTGTAAAGGACAACAATGGCTCTTTTCTCGATAGTTTATTCATTTTCTTCCATTGTTACTGTATTTGAAGCTTCTTCATGTTCTTTGTAATATTCGGTATCTAAACTCCAAGGAGATACTCACTCCTTACTTAACTCACCTAATAGTTTCTTGTTTTCAGATCTAACCTTCGGGATCTGAACTGGTAGCACAATCAAATTAAGCTTGGCTTGCAAAAAAAAACTCATTTCAATTGGGTCATTGATTACCTTCTGCTGATTGTTTCTTCGTATCCCAAATCAAAAGGGAGACTTGCAACTAACAGAGTAACATCTATTTTGCATAGGTTTTGCAGAGGTATTCAATTAACTATATTCCGCCTTCAATCCTCCATCCATGACCATCTATTTTGCAGAGAAAATTGTTTATCAATTCAAAATCATATCAGCGAACCTGGTCCAACAACAAATTAAATCGACAATCGCTCAATTTCACTCGTCGCCTTCTATGATCGAATCTGAACTTGAAGAAGTGCAAGGAGAGAATCGACATATCCACTTCAAATTGGGTCTCCAAAATGCTCAACCAACTTTCATCTTGTATCTATGATTTTAATTTTGCGATGGTGGAATCGGAGATGGGTGGTACACTTCCGATGATAATCACGTGGATGAAAAACACAAGAATAGTGATTTCTACACTTACCAATGACAATCAAGTAGATGATGAGGGCTACAAGGTTTGTGATCATGACATAGATTTGAAGTGAGTCGGAACCAAATTTCCCAAACGATTCAGCCATGACACCGCCATAGATGTTCACTTCACCGGTATGATTGGTGTACCTAACAGGAACTCCAGCGTGACAGCGGCTACGAATGACGTTATCAAGATCGTAACAAACTCGCAATTTTGAGGGGATTTATTAATAAAAAATACGAGTAAATTACAAATTTGGTCGTGCGGAAAGAAAGAACACGGAAACAAAATCACGACCAGAGAGAGAGAGAGAGAGAGAGAGGTGGGTGGGGTGGCCAGTGGGGAGTGTGTTTTTTTTTAATTTTTTAATTATAAAAAGAATATAAATAAAAAGATAAAAGAAATAAGAAAGGGTAAGAAGGTCATTTCATATGAACCTGCGAACTATTTCGAAACCCCAAGGACCTCAGGCGTGCTTCTTTCAAACCACAAGGACAAAAATATACAAATCCTAATACTTGGTTCTAATATGAAAGATTTGATAAACCACATGGACGAAAACTGTAATTTACTCATGTAAATAAAACAAAAGTCGTGCAAATGTATTAGATCTTTTCAAAACTTCCAATATTTTCATTGAAATAATATATTGTTTGTTCTAGTAATAATTCAAACTTCTAAATGAAAAAATCAACGAGCCTTTCTAGTTTCTACCAATAATAATAATCACCGATTTAATTAAAAGTTATCTTGGCGAATCTACTTAGACACTATTGCTTACGTCAGATTTACTATATATAATAATCCAATAAAAATAAAAGTTCCAATATTTTGAAGCACAGTCTTACTCAATGAGTCATAAAATGACAAAACCATCAACCTTTTTCGTTAAATAATAAATAGATCCAAATAATGTGGTATCAGATACGCACTAACACCATGGTCCCCGCCGGCAGTGGGTGCGGACAGGGGTATTAGACTAGACCCTTTCACTTCGGGCCCTCGTTTCTTCTTATTTCCTTGTATTGAAGTGTAAAATTCTCCCTTTAATATATTTTGCTTGATGGGTATGATTTATATATTTGATTTATTGTCTTAAGATTATATTTTTGTGTGAAGAATCATGATCAAGTTTTAAAGAGAATAGAGAGAAGAGAGGCTAGGGTTTTGAGAGGAAAAACATAAACTGTGAATGTGAGTTTTTGACAAAATACAAACACAAAGAGAGTTATATACAATGAGCTAAAAGGGCTAAATAAGACTAATGGGCTAAATAATACCCAAACCTAGAAAACCTTATTAGGCTAACATTTTGTAATTTTGTTTTATTATGGATCGTTTAACTTAACGGTCCGACCATTCATTCATCTTAATAATTGGTTTATTGTCATCTCTTTTATCTCATTTAATCTTCAAGAAACCTACATATAAATCAAATACAATCAAAACCCAAAGAATCAAATATACAAAAAAAGCAGAAATTCAAAACCAAGAAACTCAATGTCGTTGTCTTGTAATTTAACATCACACCGGCTCTTCAATTTCGGTATCCATTTCTTGTTTCTTTTTCTTTTTTTTTCCCTTCTTAAAAACTAGTTCCGTAGAAACTGTTAATTCAAGCTACAAGCTATGGAAGTTCCAATAATTTGGCGTGTACGTATACCCAAAATCAAACCTCAGACACCAAGAAAATGCAATATTGTTGTGTTGTGATTAAAGAAACTGTTAATTCAAGCTACAAGCTAATGGAAGTTCCAACAATTTAGCATGCATTACACCCAAAAATCAAACATCAAACACCAAGAAATTGCAATATTGTCGTGTTGTGGTTAAATAAACCGCTAATTCAAGCTACAAGCTAATGGAAGTTTCAATAATTTAGCGTGTACATACACCCAAAAACCAGACCTCAAACACCTAGAACATGCAATATTGTTGTGTTGTGATTTAATATCAACAGCGACTAAGCGTCAATGAAACTGTTGTGCAATCATGCTAATGGAAGTTTGAAGAATTTAGCATCTACAATCACCTTAATTTATGGACACACACACACAAAGTACTTTAGAATATTCTCTACGGCAGTCCGATGACATGCACCTAGATTATGTTGATATCTTATAAGCATGCACCTAGATTATGTTGACATCTAATAAAGTATATAATATGCCATACATGATGGATCCTATGGCGGAAACATAAGGAACTCCATCCTTGAGTCTTGCTTCAGTAGGTGTGGTACGATATTAAGACTTGCTCAATTTAATGCCATGTTGCATTGGCAAGGTTTCACCGGTTGGAGTCTTACATCTTGAACAGTTGCAAGATTCTGCCAATGTATATACTTTGATTGAGACCAATTAGCCACTAAGATCTATCCCTATGGATCTTCATTTCTCGTAAACTGTTGCTTCTCCTAGATCTTTCATAGAAAATCATATTCAAAGACAAGACGTGATGTCTAACAAGGTTGGAAAGTCATTGATGAATAATATGTTAACGACATACAACACCTAAAAGAAAAAATGCTCCCACTAGCTCTACTATAATCACATAGCTTATCTTGGTTATGATTAAAACCAAACTCTTTGATTTTCTCGTTGAATCAAAGATCTTTGCTCTTAGATGCTTGCTTCAATCCATAAATGGATATTTGAAGCTTTTCACACTCTTTTAAGATGCTTTGGATTCACAAACTCTTTTCGTTGCATCATATATACGTTGACCATTCCATCATGGGATATCTCATAATCATATTATGCATATATGACAATAAAAATCATGATCGCTTTAATGTTACCAACTAAAGAGAAGGTTTTCCTATAGTACTATGAAACCTTCACCTTTGTTCATACACAACATAGATGGGCAAACTAGGCTGAATGTGCCCTCAAAGGACCATACTACCACTAGATTAAATATATTAAATTTTCACAAAAGATGAAAAATCAACTAATGAGCAGGCGCCACATCAAAATTAGTTAATTAGGCCTAATTTGAACTTTTTATAAACTAGGCTTCCTTAAGAACCAATCCTAACAAAAAATGTAAATTTTGAATTGAACTTACCGACGAAGTCAAGCTTTTTCTAGGACCGGAACGAATCTCTCTAAACCGGGTTCTCCGGTAACGGTTCTGAACTCGACCCAATTCGAGCAACAGTCCAGACAACTTACATAGTATTGTTAGATATTTTGAATTTAAAATACTATATTTTCTTTCGTAATAAAAGTGTTTGACAATGATAAAACAATTGAAACAATGGCCCATTTGAACTGTTTGGCAACTTAGTGCTTAAAAAAGAAATTTAGTGGTCCTAAGGCCCTAAAATGATGAAAGTGGTTTTATTTTACAAAAGACACGATGGCCTACAAATTGCAGAAAAGAGCCCACCATAACTTATTCTAGACCCTTCACACCCTATCCCTCCACTGCCCTCACGTGCCCCTCGAGATATTTCAGTGCCTTTCTATCGCTATATAACTAACCACCGCTTAGACACACTTCACTCACCTTCTTCATACAAACCTTCAAGCTCTTAAACAATGGCGTCCATGGCTACAACCTTTGCCTCATCTCTCTCTACCAAGGCCAGGACCTCGTTCCTGGATCAATCATCCTTCCATGGCGTTCCGGTGGCTTCTCCGACTCGGATCCAACCAGTCAAATCGAACCAAAGCAAGAACACGCCGATCACCATGTCTGCCACACCGTATGATCTCGGATCATTCACCTTTAGTCCGATCAAGGAAGCAATAGTGTCTCGTGAAATGACGAGGAGGTACATGACTGACATGATTACCTACGCCGATACCGACGTCGTTGTAGTCGGTGCTGGCTCCGCTGGTCTCTCCTGCGCTTACGAGCTTAGCAAAAACCCTAACGTTCAGGTACCAACTTTTTAAAGGCTTTTCTCCATATCTAACATCTGCATGTTTGATTTATTACATGCTTTTTCCTTTTTAGCATATTCGGTGTTATTTTGATCCGATCTTTATGGATTCGACACAAAAGTTTATTTCCATTCCGTTTGTATATATGTATGGTCAATCTATCATATCTAATTCTACGGATTCATATATTACATCGAAGCAATTTTTTATCTTCTTCTAGATGATTTTTTTGTTGTTTATGACTTTATTCCTTCGAGGTTTACACCTGATACTCTGATTTTCGAACCTTACATGGATGTCTTTATCGTAGCATCAGTGGATATAATTATAATAACTTTTGACCTGATGTGCCACATCAATTATATGTTTCTTTTAAAAATAAGATCTGCGATCAAAATTTATTCATTTGTTAATTATGATCGTATGATTTGTTTATTATGAACTTATATAACCTTCAATAATTCCAGGTCGCCATCATTGAGCAATCTGTGAGCCCTGGCGGTGGAGCATGGCTCGGAGGCCAACTCTTCTCCGCCATGGTAGTCCGCAAGCCCGCCCACCTCTTCCTCGACGAGCTTGAGATCGAGTATGACGAGCAAGAAGACTACGTAGTCATCAAGCACGCCGCCCTGTTCACCTCGACGATCATGAGCAAGCTGTTAGCCAGGCCAAACGTGAAGCTCTTCAACGCAGTAGCAGCAGAGGACTTAATCATCAAGGGAGGTAGAGTCGGTGGTGTTGTAACCAACTGGGCTTTAGTCGCAATGAACCACGACACACAGTCCTGCATGGACCCCAATGTGATGGAGGCGAAAGTGGTTGTTAGCTCATGTGGACACGATGGTCCCATGGGTGCCACCGGTGTCAAACGGCTAAGGAGCGTCGGAATGATTGAGAGTGTTCCGGGGATGAAGGCTCTTGACATGAACGCTGCGGAAGATGCGATTGTGAGGTTGACTAGAGAGATTGTTCCTGGTATGATCGTTACAGGAATGGAAGTTGCAGAGATCGATGGATCTCCAAGAATGGTAAAATCAATTAATTAATCCATCTTTTTTTTTTTTTTTTTTTTTTTTGATCGAAATTGGTGATTGATTACGTCCTCATGATGTGAACAGGGGCCGACATTTGGGGCTATGATGATATCTGGACAGAAGGCGGCTCATTTGGCTTTGAAGGCGTTGGGGTTGCCGAATGCTTTGGACGGGACAAGTGTGGGAAGTGTTCAGCCGGAGATGATTCTTGCAGCGGTTGATTCCGGTGAGACTGTCGATGCCTAAATGGGGTATATAAATTAGGAAGAAGTTTAGGGTTTGAATAAATAAGGAGAGAGGTTTGTGAATGGTGGGATGTGGTGGTAGTTTTTGATGGTTTGGTTGTTGGTATGTTGTTGAGAGGCTTTTGGAGTTTTTATGTGGTTGTGAATGAATGGAAGTTTCTATGTTTCCTTTCGATTCTTCCCTATATTACTTGTACTTCTGTCATGCGTTAGGCAAAATTAGCCAATGACATTAGGCAAAATTAGCCAATTTAGGAACGGGAATGGAGACGGGTATGGTGCGGGGTATTCAATCCCCGCATCAGTACTCGTATGATTCCCTGTTATTGGAATACTGTCGGAGGTGACCTGCTGCGGGTCATCCTGAATCTGATTGAATCCCATTTGCAATTTTGGACACCCGACCTAAAACCCGAGTAACGGATACTTGACCTGAAACCTGAATGTTATGGAAATCTTAAAAAGTTAAAAGTATGACATCAATGTTGTAGACAACAAATAAACAAAATTGGAGGATTTAAACAATCTTGAAAAGTTAAAGATAGTCACTAAATACAAAATTATTGATAGTGTAGTATAAACAAATTTAGATTAAAATTTTCTCACATTGAACAAAGTAAAATTACTGAATAGTTGTTTAACGTTATGATTCCTAGATCGATCAGCGTTGTGTTTAAAAGAATTAATTTTGCTATTCAAAAATAATTAGCGGCTTCGTTTGCTCTTGATATCGATGTAAACTTCTTGCTGATTTAAATACTAATATCCGTAAAAAAAATTTAAGAAAAAATGATAAATTTAGCTAATTTTATAATTGTATTTTTAAATAATAGACAAAATTAGTAGTTGATCAAAATAGTCATGAATTTCGCAGACCATGGCATGCGAAATAGTAAAATGCAATAGTTTTCATTTTTCAAGGAATTGGTCCTTGGTGGGATTTGGGAATTGAAACAACATCGTCACGATTGGAGAAGTTGGTTACGATGCATTTGATATTTAGAGTTTCAATACGAATATTAAATTGCGGTCTAACTTTCATGGCTGTGATTATATTTATTTAATTATCAATTAGAATCTTTGAAGCTCATATCTATTCGTATGTTTATAAGATTATATATTTGTTTTGTAAAGAAACTTAAATTATTGTTTTAGTAATACACCTTTAGACGAAGGTTCAAATGAGAACAAAATTATAAGTTGAGAACATGAGAACAAATCTCAGCCTTTAATATTAGAAAAGCAGGTGCGTGTTTCTTTTTTAAGTGTTAGAGGGTATTTTGGTAAATGTGCATTTTTTATCCGACGCATGGATTGAGCGATAACAGTGTTGCTTCTTTACATTCAAAGTTCGTATCTTTTTTCCGATATTGTTGCCATAAAAGACGATTTTGATTTTGATCCTGATATTCATTCCGTTTTTGTTCTGATTCATACGGATATACATTCGATTTCATAAACACGAGCTTGCGATTTCGTATTTTTGTTCTTCTAGGCGTTTTTTCTTCTGATTAAAGGCGATTTCATATTTTTACGATTTCATCTTGATATACATTCGTTTTTTTCTTCTGATTGATCCTGATATACAATATATTTCGAATTTTTGTCAACGATTCAATCGTATTTGATATTCTGATTCGAGGACGACTAGTGAGAATACAGATCACGAGGATTCAAGCGTATTTGAGCTTTTGTATCAGCTTTTCTGGTTCGATTGTGTTAGTTCAGATGGATAACTATGTTGATGATGTTAATATATGTACAAACGAAGAAGAATTTAGTACTTTCGTTACGATATCTGAAGATGAGGGTACAGATGACGAGGATTCAAGTAAATATGGACAGAATTACGGTGTTTCAGGTAAATACTATTAATATTTTATAATCATATGTGATTATATATGTGAATTTTTTGTAGCAGTTTTATTGTGTATCATATGTGATTATATATGTGAAGGTTTGTAGTAGTTTTATTTTGAATCAAATCAAATCATATGTGATTATATATGTCGTTTATTAGGAATCAAATTCAGTCATTAAGTAAAGATAATTGTTGTAAGTTTAAGTAATCATATGTGATTTTTTCAATAGTCATATTTGATTTTTTAGATCAAGACTCTGCATAATGATATATTATTTACGAATTTAATTTGTAACTCATATGGGGTTTATTGTGAATCAAATTCAATCATCAAGTAGAGACAATTGTTGTAATATTTGAGTTATCATATGTGATTTTTCAGTAATCATATGTTACGTTTTAGGGCAAGAATGAGTATAATCATATGTTATTTACGTATTTAAGTTTGTAACTCATATGTGGTTTATCTTGAATCAAATTTAATCATTAAGTGGAGATAATTGTTGTGATTTTGAGTAATCATACGTGATTTTTTTCAGTAATCATATGTGATTTTTATGAATTGAATATTTTTACGTCATTTTACATATGATTAATCAGGTGAAGATTGTACTTCTTCTTATCAATCCAACTGTAGTACTATGTTGTCAACAAGTGGTGTAGTGTACAATAACGAGGTTCCACATAATGTCAAACCGGATGTTCCCGAAGAATTTAAACCGAATTCGTTAATGAGGTTTAAAAGTGTTGATGCTGCAATTGAGATGTATAGAAGTTATGCGGAGAAGGCTGGTTTTGATGTTCGTTTGAATACACAAAGGAAAGTTGGTGACATTGTAAAGCATAGATTTTTACTTTGCAGCAGGAGTGGAAAACTAGGACAGAAATCAGTAGATACCAAACGTAACACAACATACAAGCGTAAAGATTGTAAAGCAAAGATTGTTGTCAAGCTTGCTAAGGGAACTAGTGATTACAAGTTTGATAAATTTGAGGAAATGCATAACCATGAGCTTGAAGATATACATCATTTAAGAAAAACAAGAGAATTGCCATTCTCGGACATGGAGTATATTGTTCGGTCTTCGACAGCAAAAATTGGTGCAACAAAGGCATACAAATTGAAGGCAACCTTGATGGGCGGCTTTGAGCATGTAAAGGGTAAAGTTGGTGATTATAAAAATTTTAAGAGAAAAATCGGTTGCATTATAGGGTACAAAGATGCTCAAATGATTGTTAATAAAATGATGGAGCGGAAAGACAACTACCCGAATTATTCTTTTTATTATAGATGCGATAACAACAAGGTGTTGAATGCAATGTTTTGGGCCGATGAAACAGAAAAGGCTTATTACAGTGAATTTGGAGATGTGATGTCACTTGATGCTACATTTCGAACAAATAAGTAAGTTTTTACTGTTCTTAATCATTTGTGATTTTGTATAATATATTTTTGATTATATGTGATTTTTTATTTTTGTATTAAAAAACAGGTATGGATTGGTTTTTGTTCCATTTACTGTGATTGATCATCATAAATCATCTGTTACTGTTGGAGCTGGTTTACTAAGCACAGAAACCGTTGATTCATATAAGTGGTTGCTTCAACAATTTATGAATGCTCACGGAAAAGAACCAGTAATGGTGTTAACGGATCAAGATGCAGCATTAAAACAAGCAGTTGAATCTGTTTTTCCAAATTCAAAACACAGATTGTGTATGTGGCATATCATGAAGAAACTTCAATCAAAGGTATGCTGTTATTTTTGTATAATCACATGTGATTTTAAACAAAATATTTTAATTTATGTTTTTTTTTGTGCAATTACATGTGATTTTATAAGCAAGAGGTTTAATCATATATGATTTAATGATTATATGATGTATAATCATATGTGATTAATTATGTGTTTTTACAAATTGCAGCTATCTGTGGAATTTCTTAAAAACACAGGCTTTAAGAAGCGTTTTAAGAAACTCGTATGGGACTTGAATATGGATCCTAATGTTTTTGAGACGAAATGGGATTTGTTAATGAAAGAATTCAATCTTGAAGAAAAAAGATGGTTCAAAGATATTTTTAGAATATGGGATTCATGGATTCCTGTATATTTCAAGGACTTTCCAATGTGTGGATTGATGAAGACAACATCATGGTCCGAGAGTATGAATTCTTTTTTTAACTCGTATTCTCAAGGCGAAAATTTCCTTGTAAATTTTATGATGAATTATGATAATGCTATTCAAAAACAACGAAATTCGCAACGTGAACTTGATCATAAAACAAAACAAGCACATTATGGAATGAAGTCACCATCCGATATAGAACGACAAGCAGCAAAGATATATACGAGTGCTTTATTTTTTGATATTCAAAATGAATTGTATAAAGGAGTGTGGTTTTGTGAAGCTAAGGAGTCGACGGAGGGAGTTGGTGTGGAATATTATACAGTAATTCAGAAGAACAAGATAAGGGAATTTAAAGCAACGTTTCAGGTAATTATTGATATTTTTCATATTTTATTTCTGAATTTTGAAAAGAAATTTTAGTCATATGTGATTTAATGATTAGATATATACTAGTATAATCACATGTGATTACGTTAGATAATTAGTCGTATTCATATGTGATTTTTGAAAAAAGAATGTTCAATCAAATGTGATTATTATTATATGTAACATGTTGAAATAAGAATGTTTAATCATATGTGATTATTATTGTTGTAACAGGTTGAAATAAGAGTCGTTGAAAAGAAAATCAAATGCAGTTGTGGACTATTTACACAATGTGGTATATTGTGCAGACATGCCTTTAAAATATTGATAAAAAAAGATTTTAAGCAGATACCTTCAGAATATATTCTAAGACGATGGACAAAGGATGTTATATATTCGAATCATAATCTTATTAGAGATCGTTTTGACGAAAGGGATGCTGAGGTTACAAAACTTGTGAATGAAGCATTCTTTACTTTTCAATCATGTTTGGATATCGTTAGAGATGATAAAGAGAAGCTGACATGTTTTGTTCAGAAAACCAAACATATGTTGAATGATGTCAAGAGTGATTCTACAAGTGAAGTAACAACAAACAATGCAGATTTAGTTGAAAAGCTTATTGGAGTTGCAGTTCCAGAAGAGATTGTTGTTCAAGTTTCTGATGTTCAATTTAATAAAGGTTGTGGAAAGAAAAGGCTGGTTGGTGAATATGAGAAGTCTATTTTGAAAGCACAGAAGAAGACTAGAATTTGTTCTGGATGTGGTAAAAGAGAGCCACACAATTTACGTACATGTCCAACAAGAATTGCAAATCAGAAAAAAGAAACAACAGGTTCAGTTTTAAACGATTAATCATATTTGATTTTAGATGATAATCATATATGTTTTCAGAAAAGTTTACATTGGTGACAATTGATGATAATCATATGTGTTTTTTTGGATATATATGATTTTAGTCTATTTTCAAATATATAATCACACATGATTTTAAATATAACATTTTTATTTACAAATGACACATGATTAAAAGTTGCATATGATTATAAAGATAAAAATTAAGATATATATTTTTGTAATCACATGTTATTGTAAAGAAAACCTTTTAATTTATCAAGTTTTTTTTTTTCTAGTTATTTTTGTGCAATCACATGTGATTTCTGATTTCAAATAAAACATTATAGGCACACATTATTTTCTAGTCTATCCCGTTATATAATCACACATGATTTCAAATAACACAACTGTTTAGAAATTGTAGTTGCCACATTCAGTACATATATAAAACATTATAATCACACATGAGTTCAAATAGCATATTTCTTAAGAATCACACGTAATTCAAATAAGACAAACTGTTTAGAAATTGTATTTGCCACATTCAGAACATACATAAAACATAATAAAATTGTTTGAGAGTTAAGAAATTGTTTAAACACCATTTTATCACCAACACCATTTCAACACAACATTCAACAACACCATCCCCAACCTTCAGAACTCCAAACCAACCTTCAACAACACCATCCCCAACCTTCTTAAGAACACCATCCCACCACATTCAGAACATACATAAAAGATAATAAAATTGTTTAAGAGTTAAGAAATTGTTTAAACACCATTTTCATCACCAACACAAATATCAAAAACAGCAACCCAAACTTCACAACACCAAACCAACGTAACCTTGAACAACACCATCCCAACCTTCTTAAGAACAGCATCCCATCCTTCAATTCAGATTCTGCAACCTCTGGTGAATAATTTGGATGACATCTTGCAGATCTTGGTTTCTCTTTGATTTAGGGACCTTCGAGTAGTCCCTAGCAAGATTCAAGATATCGTTTTTCATAATGTTTATATCGGACATTATTAATCTATGTGCATAATTTGATCTAACACTGTCCAACAGAACATCTTGCGAACCACCTTCTTTCGGAAAACCGCAACTGTATTTGCCATCAGTTTGACCTTTAAATGTCTCCATGTGTCTCATGGCAAAAATCTCACAGTCTGTTTTATTGTTCTTTGTTTTCCAAGGCATGTCCAGTAAATTGATTGTCAAATTTGGATTTGAGATTTGTTTTGCCTTTTGGTGGTTAACTTCCTCCAAATATCTGCCAAAGAATTTTTTATGCATTTAAAAAGAAAAGAAAATTAAATCATACAAGCGTACAAGTTTTTTCATTTCGTTTTATTATTAACAATGTTTATGAAATAGTACTTACAAGGTTGTTCAAAATAGGCATGTATTTCCCTTCCATTGTAGCATCTGATATGCTGTTGTCAAGGATCACAATTCCTGGGTTCTTTAAGTTGAAAACAAACAGAAATATGTGTTCACTTCGGCATACAGGGAAAAACACCTGTATTTAAGTAACAATAATGTATAAGATTAGGGTTGATATGTGATTATATATACGAAGAGTATATAAAATGACTGTAACCAATTATATATGATTTAACATTACAATCACATATGATTGATCATCATTTATTAATATATATGTGTGGAGTATATAAAACGATTGTAACCAATCATATGTGTTTTAAATCTACAATCACATATGATTGATCATCCAATATGAATATATTTTTCAGCAGTTGACACTTACAAGATCAATGTCTTTTAGCAGAATTTTCTGTTTGTCATTGTGCAAGCAGTCATGAAAATATTTTTTGAACTGTTGATATTGTTCTTCTTCTGCTTGCAAAGCCATCTTTTCAATTGCTTTTTTGCTTTTTTTCTGTTTTTTCTCTTTTTCAAACTTCTTTTTCTCAATGTAGTTTGTCTAAATGGTTTATAATGTGTGTGTTAGTATAGAATCTTAAAAATCACATATAATTAACAATGTATTATGAATAACTTACTGTCATTTGCATATCAAGAAAAAGTCTGTACGGGGAACTGTTCTGATCCCTTTCAAGCTCTTGATGGTTTAAAACTTCAGCCCAGGAATCAATGATTCCATATATTATATATTCTCCTGGGAACAAACTTTCCAACATGTACCTGTGTACAGTTCTTCCACTTACTGTCGTTATCACTTCATCGCTGTCAAAAGAAAAATCACATATGATTAACAATGTATGTTATGAATAACTTAGTGTCACTTACATGTTTAAATTTAATAATTTTAGAATAAGAACCACATATGAATAACTTACAAGACGTTCCCTTTTAAGTTGAAGAGCCATTCACTAATCATTTCTTCCTCAGCAGTGTTGGGGCTTTTCATGTTTATCACCCTATCCTTAAAGGGTGATTTCATGCTTGGCCCGGGTTTTTTCTGTCTTTTTTCTTCAGGTAAGACAGTTAATATTGGTTGAGGATTTAGAATTGCAGGCCCAACTTGTTTTTCTTTCAGATTTGTTTCCTGAATAATATGTTCAGAAAAAAGAACTTTTGAGAATATAATAAATTTAAAAAAGATGACAATCACATGTGATTACATACACATATAATCAGATGTGATTAAAATATGAATTATAATCAGATGTGATTGGATTACCAATTTGTCGGTTTGAACTTGTTTTGTTTGATTTTGATTGGATTCTTCTGGTGGTGTTATTTGACTGATATGAAGTTCAAAACTTGGCATGAATGTGTTCTCTTTTTTTTTGATTCATATATAGTCTTTTCAAAAAATTCAATAACATCTGGTTCATTTAAGAATTGAGTATCTGTGATTGTGTTTTCAATATTATAAACATTATCTGTCTTTTTGAAAAAATTGTTCACCTCTGTTTCTTTAATTGGATCATTAACCTCTGCTTCTTCATTCGTTTTTTTTATCAGACTGATTTTCGTCATTGATGTTTTCTACAAAACCAAATAAGAGAAGTTAGTTTATAATAATATACAATTAACATACAAACACATATGTGATTAAATTTTTTTTAATACCTTTTGGATCATCAAGAATTTGTTTCACATGGTCATCTATTGTTTTGTTTATGTCTGCTTCTGTTGCTAAGTTTGATAAGTCATTCCAAAAATCCGTATCTCCACTGCAGCCAACATGGTCTTCATTATTTTTTTTCACTAAAAGAATATGAACAAAAGATTAGTATAATAACAAATGAATTCAATTTTTTTATTTTTTTAATCAAAAATTAGTATACTGACCTGTTTCTTTTGAAGGTTCGTTCAGTATGTTCTGGATTGGTGTACTGAACCAAAATTCACTTAACGGTTGTTCCTGTTCACCGCTACTTTTGAAACTTATCAATATTTCTTCTACATTTTCGTCTGAACTTCCACCAATCCCTTCCTTCTTTTCACCATCATTTTCATCCTTTTTAACATCACTAACAATCTCCTCGATCTCCTCAATCTCCTCAATTTCCTCAATCTCCTCAATTTCTTCAATCTCCTCATCATCTTCACCATTGTCATTTTCCTCATGACCAACATCATCATCATCAATCCTTTGCTTCTTTTGAACATTCCCTTCTTCCTTTTCAACATTTTCTTCTTTATCTTCTTTACCACCATCATCATCATTATCATCATCATCACTTTCACTGTCTTCATTACTTTCACTGTCTTCATCACTATCGTCATCATTGCCGTCCACCTTCACTATCATTGTCCTCAGCTTCACTCTCTTCATTATCTTCATCACTATCATCATCGTCATCATTATCAACATCATCATATGAATCATCAATTTTTTCTCTTTCCTCATTAATTAACTCGATCATTGCATTCCAAAATTCCAACTTCTTGCTTTGTGGAAGCTTGACCAATGCAGTGTTCACCAAAGATTGTAATATTTCATTCCTCTTTTCTATCTTTAACAAATATTCCTAAATGAAACAAATGAATATATACGTACAAATTATAATCACACATGATTTAAGAGAAACATTGTAAATAGAAATATACATCCTCAGTCAATTCTTTCTCAACAAAAGCTTTGTTTAGACGTCCTGTGCCAAATTCACCAAGGACATCCTTCTTAAAATTTTCTCTAAATTTGACTTTTTCAGAAGTCTAGTTATTGATCACAGGACGTGAACGCTCAACATCTAGACAATTGCATTTCACGCTGTCTACGTACAGTAACTGCAAATATAATTAAGAGAACAAATTACATATGAGTTAATATGACAATCACAAATGAATAGGATAACCAATTAAAAACACAAGGCAAATAGGTCGGTGATTATTTTATAACCACAAGTGAGTTAACAGGAAAATCATGTATCATTTACATGTTGTAATCATATTTGATTACATGTATGTAGAGTATACAAAATTATTCCAAACAATCACATATGAGTTAACATTATAATCACATATGGTTGTTTACCATACATGTATAATATAGAAAATAACATATTAGTTAATATGACAATCATATATGAGTTTTATCAGGTAATCACATGTGATTATAAACCATTGTGCTTTTCATTGGTTTATTCTTTCCAAAATTGTGAGGTGGTTGAAATCTCTTGTTTGGTATAAAAACATAGTAAAACATCTCAGCGACCATTCTCATTTCGCTAGAACCAGATTCCTCGTCTTTTATATATTTTATAAAATATTGATCTTGAAATTCATTATATTTGTATGACATTTCAAGATAGTAATCAGCCTCTGCTATCACAACAGGAACATGATTTTCTTGAAACTCATATAGCAACTATCATGCAATTCAATATCACTGAATATATCGAAGACCAGGCATCTGACACTAGCGAAAATGAGAGTGATAGCTCAGATGATTTTGTTAGAAGAAATAACATTTTAGTCAATATATAAAATCATATATGAGTCATCACATAATCAAATTACATGTGTTTATATAAATGTGAAGAACATAATAATCTTCCTTGTGTTTTCCATTGGTTATTCTTTTCAGTATGTGAACTGGTTTTATCTACTGATTGGTAGAAAACTTACAAAAATATATGAGCTATTACTCTCACTTTCACAAGAACTATATTACTCGTTTTCATCATATTCAATAAGTATTGATATTGAATTTCATTATATTTGCAAGATATTTCAAGATAGTAATCAGCCTCTGCTATCATAACAGAAACATGATTTTCATGAAAACTCATATAGCAACTATCATGCAATTCAATATCGCTGAATATGTTAAAGACAAGTCGTATAGTTCTAGCGAAAATGAGAGTGATAGCTCAGATAATCTTGTATGATTTATAACAAACAACAGATTAAACCAATTCAGATACTGAATAGAATAACCAGTTAAAAAGACAAGGCAAATAGGTCGGTGATTATTTTTATAATCACAAGTGAGTTAACAAGAAAATCATGTATCATTTACACGTGGTAATCATATTTGATTATATGTATGTATAGTATACAAAATTATTCTAAACAATCACATATGAGTTAACATTATAATCACATATGATTGTTCACAATACATATATAATATAGAAAATAACATGCTAGTTATTATGACAATCATATATGAGTTTATCAGGTAATCATATATGATTATAAACCATTGTGCTCTTCATTGGTTATTTTTTTGCAAAATTGTGAGCTGGTTGAATCTCTTGTTTTGTATAAAAACATAGTAAAACGTCTCAACGACCATTCTCATTTCGCTAGAACGAGATTTCTCATCTTCATTATATTTTATTAAAATATTGATGTTGAAATTCATTATATTTGCAAGACATTTCAAGATAGTAATCAGCCTTCTGCCATCATAATAGGAACATGATTTTCTTGAAACTCATATAACAACTATCATGCAATTCAATATCACTGAATATATCGAAGACCAGGCATCTCGCTCTAGCGAAAAATGAGAGTGATAGCTCAGATGATTTTGTTAGAAGAAATAACATTTGAGTCAATATAAAAATCATATATGAGTCATCACGTAATCAAATAGATTGGTGACAATTTTATAATCACAAGTTAGTTAACATGAAAATCATATATGAGTTAAACAGGGAAATCATATGTGACTAAAAATCATATATGATTCATCACGTAATCACATATGATTGTTTATCATATAAGAATAATAGAATTTAAATTAATAGACATACCACTAAAAATGATGCCGGTCCAACGTAAAAGGCTGATTTGCTTTTTGGGTCAAATGAGCTTTTTGTCTTGACCAAGGAATCAATAAGAAACTTGCACCAATCCAAATTTGCAATATCTGTTTCTTTTGTGATGTAGTTCAACGGCGAGGTGTTACATTTGCATGTTGAACTTGATTCCAATAAAGCATTCACCAATACCGCTATGAAGTTTAGTTTGAAGTTCATATCGGCGTTTCTTGTTGATACAATTTTTGTCTTGATGTCCTGAAGTCTAACCATTGCATTGTTTTCAAACTGAGCTTTCCATTCATCATAAGAAGTATCACCTTTCTTTCTGTATTCAAGTTCTTCAAACTTTACCTCCCCCAATGGAAAACCAAGGATTTCGTGTACAGATTCCCTTGTTACAAGAATGTCCCCTCTCGTAACCTTGAGTGTGTTTGTTGACGGGTCGAAATTTTCGAGCACAAATTTACTTAAGGCTCCTGGAACATCTGTCATTTTCATCTTTAAAAGGGAACCAAATCCCATCTGTTTCACGCATTCCTTTTGCTCTTCACTCAAGCTTAGTACAATGGAAAACAATGCACCTAGCGAACACCTATCATGATGTAAAACGTGTAATTAGATGAATCACATGTGAATGATATATGTTTTAATGACATATGATTATAACTGTAAAGAGAAGTAAAATTTACCTGTTTCTGATGGTCTCAAAGATTTTTGGTATTTGTTTTCTCTTTTTTTTTCAAAGTTTCTGTGGCTTCAGAATCTGAATCTGAATCCAGAATTTCTTGTTGAACTTTCTTGTCAGCTTTTCTCTTTTTTGTTTTTGATGATGAAACATCAGATTCAGTTTTTTTCTTTTCTTTCTTCTTCTCTCCTTTATCCTTCTTTCTTTTTTTCTCACTGCTATCTCCAACATCTATAAGAAATGCATAAATACATATACAATTTCATTAACCATTTATGAAAAAATAGTGCATTATTAATCATATACGATTTGATAGAAAAATTGAAAAAACTCATATATGATTTATCAAAATAACATAAATCACATATGAATTGAACAATACCTTTGTCGTTTTTTTGTTTTGATCGTCTCTCGTTTACTTTCTCTATTTTTTCCTTTTTTTGTTTTGTCGTATTTACTTTCTTTGCTTTTAGCTTTCCTTCTTTTTCTGATATGTGTAAATATATATATTGTTATATAAATCACATATGATTTAAATAAAGCAAAGCTATAAGTATTAGTACTATTAGTGTATAACATTAATCACAACTGAATTGAAAGGTACCTTTGTCATTTTTTTCTTTGGACCTTCGTTCTCTTACTTCTTCATCACTTTTTTGTTTTTGCTTTTTTTGTTGTTTTCTTGGATTTTCCTTCTCTTCTTTATCTTGTTTGACTACTTGTTTATGAGTAAATAAAGCAAAGTTATATTATTTATTACTATAAATTAATAAGGAATGCATCAATCATATGTGAAAAGAAGAGTACGTTTATCATTTTTCTATTTTGATATTCTTTCCTCTTCTTCGTTGTCTTTTTCTTTTCGTTTTTTTTCTGCTTTTTTCCTTATTTTTCTCCTGCTTTTATTGCATGTTTGATCGAATGTAAGTTATAGACAGAATGTATTGCTAATTATATATTCTATTTGAAATCATATTATGTTAGATAAAGATATCATATATAACATATACCTTTTTCAGTGGTAGTAGATTCTGAACCCCTTTTTGAACTTGATCTAGTCAATCTTATTTTAAGATTGGCTCCCGTGATTTTTCTTTTCTTTTGCTGTTGTTTAATTATAAATGGTTAGAAAAATCTTATAGGAAATCATATATGTTTAAAACTTTTCGTTACAAATCAGATATGATTAATCAAATGGTTAGAAATCACATATGATTAGTCAAATGTTCACAAATCACATATGAGTTTTATGGTTAATCACATATGAGTTATGGTTAAGTGTTTATGATTTTAACAAAACATAAGATTAATCAGATGGTTACAAATCACATATTATTAGTGGTTAATCAGTATAATAAAATACATATCGAATCACATGTGATTAAGAATTTTTCAGTATAACAACATTTACATCAAATCACATGTGGTTAACGATTTATGATTTTTAACAAAACATATGATTAATCAAATGGTTACAAGTCATATACGATTTATGGTTAATCAGTTTAACAAAAATATATATCGAATCACATGTGATTAACCATTTTTTCACTATAACAAAATTTACATCAAATCACATGTGGTTAACCATTTATGATTTTAACAAAACATAAATAAAATCACCAGCATCTTCGTTCTTCTGCTTTTTCTTCTTTCTTTCGTATATATTTTTGAACCTTTTTTCTTTATCTGCAAGTAAGATCGAAAAAACGTTTGTGAATATGTTATTATTTAGTCGATTTCATATGAACAGAAGATTAGTATAACAGTAATAAGAAAAACGAGTGTACTGATGGTTATGTGGTGGTTTTCGAATGACAAAAATTGAAAATCTAGGGTTTTAACTTTGAAAACATTAGTTTTTGTACAAACATTTGGGTATATTTAAACGATTTCGTATACTAGGGTTTTTCGGATCAAAAAACATTCAAAAAATTAGGGTTTTCGGGTGAAAAAATTTCAAAAAATAGGGTTTTAACTTTGAAAAAAGTGTAGAATAACTCGATTCGTACCGTTTTTTGCTGTAAGTGCTTCATCTGTTTGTTTACTTGTTGACATCTTCGATTACGTATGAAGAATTCCTGAAAATTTTTGGAAAAACGGAAGAAATTGTATGAGGAAAAACGGAAGAAATTTCAGAGGTTTTGTGGAAAAACGGAAGAAATCGTATGAGATCTTGGAGGGAATGATAGTCTGACGTATAGAGAAACGTGTGTGGGCGGTTTTGGACGTGACTTGTGTTTTTTCAGTAATACCCGCTTATTTCGAATCCGTTGTCATTTAGCCCCTGAAGATGTACATATTTACAAAAATACCACCGTGTTTAATCAATGGTGGATTTTTGTTCTTATGTTCTCAAATTATAATTTGTTCTCATTTTAACCCTCCCCTACACCTTTAAGACTAAGGCCGAAGGGTACGCCGCACGCGCCCCCCTGAGTCCTCCACATCAACAGCAAGGACGCGGCAAACATCACCCCCCCGCGTCCTCGATAGCCGGCGTCCAGGGGAAGCCCTTCTAGGAACGCGTGAAGACTTCCAATTCAAAACATTTGACCATTTTTTTTAGCCGTTGGAATTAAAATAAAAGATTTAGTTTTTTTTTTTACTTTTACTATATATATATATATATATATATATATATATATATATATATATATATATATATATATATATATATATATATATATATATATATATATATATATATACATTTGAAACACATAATCACACACAATACACATCAATACACACACATTTCTCACATACACATCAGTAGACACACATTTTCAAATGGCTGGTGTGGGAAATGGAAACGGTGCGGTAAATGGAAACCGTGCTCGGCATTGGACTCAACAAGAAGAGGCAGCGTTAGCGAGGGCCTGGCTCATCCAAAGTGAAGACCCCGATGTGAGGAGCCACGCTCACGGTTTCTGGCAACGTGTTGCGGATTCGTTTCACACCATTTTGGGCGTAAATAAATATAGGGGTAAAGATCATATTTGTTTCAAATGGAGGAATTTGTCATTTAAAGTGTATAACTTTGAACGACTTATGAAGGCGAACCGCCACGAGGGGGTCACCGACGAACAGATCCTTTCCCAATCGTTGGAAGAGTATCGGACGATGTATGACAACGATTTCACACATATGGATGCATGGAATGTCTTAAAAAATGAACCTCGATTTCACGGATATCGTGTCTAGGATTTTAATTATCGTATTTTGTGTTTTAATTTATCGTATTTTTGTGTTTTAAATTATTTTAATATTATGGTTTTTAATTAATATAATGTTTTTATTTAAATTTAATTTAATGTTTGGTTTTAATTAAAAAAACGTAAAAAAAATGTGACGTGGAAATTAAAAGGGTGGTCATGGGAGTCTTGCACACCCCTAGTGGTAGTCTTGGAAGTCTTGGTGATATGGCGCTGACGTGGCGGAAGTCTTGGGTAGTCATGGGTATCTTGCACACCCTTCAGCCTAAGAGGAGCCGTAACCCCTCACCCCAAAGGGGTTGAAGTGCCACGTAGGCGCCACCTCACTTTTCCCACACTAACCTCTCACTTCTTAAATTCTAGGAAATGGTAACCCTTACCATCCCCTCACTTTTTAAATTAAATAAATAATTAAACTAAATAACAAATTATATTAACTTAAATTAAAAAAAATCAATTAAAAAAAGAAAAACATTTCATTAAAATTAATATATTTAACATTTTACCAATTTTGTAAATTTAAAACAAATACAGGGACCAAAGTTGTACTTTTCCTAATCTCCTACCCTTTTTTCATTTTTTCATGGGTAAATTACATAAAAGTCACTAACTTTTCTAATTTTGTCCATTTTGACACTGTATTTTTAGTTTTTGCAATTAAGTCATTATGTTTTCAGAAAATTGCAATTAAGTCATTATGTTTTCCAAAAAGTTGCGAAAATGACCATATGACACGATGGCAACAGGTTACTAGGTCATATGGTCAAATTTGCAATTTTTCGGAAAACATAATGACTTAATAGCAAAAATAAAACATAGTGTCAAAATCGAAAAATCTGAAAAAGTTAGCGAATTTTATGCAATTTACCCTATGCAATTTATATAACTTAATCACTTTACATGCCTCATACGTGTCCAAAAAATTAAATTTGTTGTATTAGGTAATTTATAATTATATTCTGTTTTGGAACGATAACATGGCAAGTCCACGGCCAATATTGTTGCTGAAGATTCACATGAAAACATTAAAATAATTTTATTAAATAATAACCAAGTTTTGCTTTTGTATCATTGTAAAATTATATTTTATCTTTGTACATTTATATAAATCAATGAACGAACATCAATATAGATTTTTATAACCCATCATATAAAGACATTGTTTACATAACCAATTACCCAATAGGATATTCACACTGAAGGCATGTAAGTTAGTTGTTATTCGTATGCATTTATCTTAAATCTTTTTGAAATTCCATTTTTAGGGCAATAAATTTGATTACTTTAAATGGAAAAACAAGGTAACAACAAATTTATTTTTTGGACACGTATAGGGCATGTAAAGTGATTAAGTTATATAAATTGCATAGGGTAAATTGCATAAAATTCGCTAACTTTTACAGATTTTTCGATTTTGACACTATGTTTTATTTTTGCTATTAAGTCATTATGTTTTCTGAAAAATTGCAAATTTGACCATATGACTTGGTAACCTGTTGCCATCCTGTCATATGGTCATTTTCGCAACTTTTTGGAAAACATAATAACTTAATTGCAATTTTCTGAAAACATAATGACTTAATTGCAAAAACTAAAAGTACAGTGTCAAAATCGAGAAAATTGGAAAAGTTAGTGACTTTTATGCAATTTACCCTTTTTTCATTTATTCCATTCATCTTCTTCGTTCAATTTAGTTGCAGGTAACAGAGAGAGAGAGAGAGAGAGAGAGAGAGAGAGAGAGAGAGAGAGAGAGAGAGAGAGAGAGAGAGAGAGAGAGAGAGAGAGAGAGAGAGAGAGAGAGAGAGAGAGAGAGAGAGAGAGAGAGAGAGAGTTCAGGGGCCAAAACTGTAAATTCTACCCTTCAACATCGGGCAGGCTTGGAACCCCTTGCGAGGTCCTTCACTGTAGGTAACACCCTAGGTGGGGCGGTGTTCCCGTGCGGTGATGGCCTCCACGGTGGACACCTCGCCTCTTCCCCGCTGCTGCTCCACTCAGTCTAAGTTGATAATGGATAATTTAATTATTAATATAATTTGAAAAAGACCAAAAAAGTAACATACCAAATTATCGTACTTATTTTGTTTTGATTAAACTTAATTTAACCTCCTATTTGGCAAGCCTATATCACATTTAAATTTTGATTTAACGTCTTTCCTATAAGAAGCATATTCTTCGAATCTCTGTTGCTTTAGAGAAGTATATTCATTGACATGTGATCATAGACTTTTTCTAATTATTGTTTGTCTATAATATTTGATAATCGTACTTATATTATGGCTGATCTTAAATAACCCGTCATATATGTATGGGGGGTGTATGGATGTTTGTTGTGGAATGACCTCACACGTATATGTTTCATTAAAAGAGTTTTTTTTATCACACCTATTGGATGTTACTTGATTAACAAAGTACTAGCAAATTTCTTACAAAACATACTCCATCTCATTTTACTGTTTCACCGTATCAGACGATATAAAACAGCTAAATGAATAAATCTATAAGTTTAACCTAAATATAAAGTAGATATGAAATGCATAACATCCTGCGGACTAAAAAGAGAAAACGCTATAATTTTCTTTTATCCTTGAGGGCATGTTTGACATGACATTTTTGAAAGCTTTAAACTTTTACCTTTAAACAAAAAAATTCGAAAAAAATAAAAGATTCGTTTTAGTAGTAAGAGTTTTTATATTTTACTTTGAAAAAAAAAACCAATAATCCGAAAGTTACTTCAAGTAGTTTTTAGTTTTTCGGAGTTTTAAAATTTTGTTTTCATATTATTTTTACAAATTTAAAAGTTAACAACTACATTAACCGAATATTTTTACACAACTAAACCTTGAATCATCAATGTACTCTCTCTCTCACAAAGGTAACAAAACAAATTGAAATATACTTATGATATATATATATATATATATATATATATATATATATATATATATATATATATATATATATATATATATATATATATATATATATATATATATATATATATATATATATATATATATATATATTAACTTTCTATATTTTTGGAAGATAACTCAAATTTAATAAAAAACCCTATATTTATATGGTGAAATTATTTGATCATTAGTTTCTTTATCTTTGGGAAAAAAATCAACTTCATCATAATCACACATCACCCTCTCATCAATCGTACACCATTAGGCAACACCAAGAATCGACACTCCTATCAACAACATATCACCAATGGATCAACAATAGATCAATAACGGATCACCAACGGCTCAGCGACCGATCACCAATGGATCAGTGACCGACCACTAATGGATCAGCGATGGATCACTGGCCGATCACTGATGGATTGTCGAGGAACCGAAAACAACGTGATCGAGGGTAGGGCTAATCAATAGTTGCCAAAAAAGGGGGCTGATTAGAAAAAAATCGAGTTACAGTCTGTCTAGCCATTGATCAATATCAAAATCAACGATCATGATTTAGAGAAAAAGAAGACGATGAAGTCTCATCCAAAAATTGAATGACCATACTTGTAAGCAATTATGAAAGAACACAATGTTTGCTATTCTTTAAGAATATTATGTATTTCATTCTCACAAAATAGCATCCAAATCTTTGTTATTTTTTAACAATGTCATGACATAATTGAACTTGTATCTAAATATTTTAATATATATTTTGAATGAATACAAACATCCGTGTCTAGAGGCTACGTATTGATTTCTTTTCTTATGAGAATAGTGGTTCAATGGTTTAAAATATTTATCAATCAACACGTTCTTAAATAATTAACTCTAATTCTTAAATAATGAAATCATTTTCATGTCTGCATCTACAATAATCAATCAGCAAACTAATTTACATTCTATGTATATACATTCTTCAACAATCAACCAGTTAAACCGTTTCTTAGCCCTAAATTCTATTAGAATATTTGATTCGTTGTTAAGTTAAACTAATTTGTAATTCTTACTCCTCAAAAATCAAGTTAAATTGATTCTTTTAGAATGCACTTGTTATTATGTTATTATAGTCTCGATATAAAAACATACACATTCTTAAAAGAATTGCATTCCAATTTGTTTTTATTTACATAATTTCTCACGAGAATGTATGATAACATTTGAGTATCGTAATATGATATGATGTGTTATTGTCTAATATATTAAATTCTTAAAGAATTTTATGTTATGGTCTCTAAGAATGAAATCGTATTCTTTAAGAATGACAGAATGACAATATGTGTTCATCATTATATGATGTGAACCTGTGTTTTTTAATATAAATATTGTAATTATTAATCACATAATACATGTTTATATTTAGTATTATAAGACAATTAAGTATTTAATATAACCACACCAAATTAGGAGATAAATAAGACATATTCATTTTTTAAATCTTGATTAATAGACTAAAATACATTTGTACGAGTTTAACTGTAAAACTGATTAATTAATTCTCATATATTTACGGTTATGCCCCTGAATCTAAGACCATAGATCATTTCAATTGGACGTCATGTTTGGTAACACATTCATATTATATTTGCAATTCACATTTAATCATAACATACTCTCCCCCCTCCTCCCTCTCTCTCTCTATCTTGATAAATATAGTGTAACATTGTAACTAAATATTGATCAATCATTTTAAATCCGGACAGAGGCATAATAGTAATTAACATATAAATCAATTAATTTTAAATAAATAAAATCTTATAAATCCGGTAACCGACTCCTATAATTACGATTTTTTTTCCTGAATTCTGATTGGTAGACACAGTCACACAATAGTTATCAGTTTTAGAATAACTTAAATCTCTCTCTCTATATATATATATATATATATATATATATATATATATATATATATATATATATATATATATATATATATATATATATATATATATATATATATATATATATATATATATATATATATGTCGAAAGGTTCAAATGAGAACCATCAAAAGGTGAGGAATCGTGAGAACCACTCTTTTTACGGAATTAAACTGTGAATGCCAATAAAAATAGTTAAAATCCCATGTTTTTGTTATTTTTGGTAATAAAGGAAAAAATCGTCAATTTCAAAGTCTAATACAATCAGTCATACAACCATTCACAGTTCACAATTTAATAGACTATTTCGTTTTAATAGAACTCAACGCTGAACTCTACCTCTACCACTACCACTGCCAACCAACATATATCGCCACCAACCACCGCCACCACCTACCATTGGCGCCTCCACCACCGATAGCTAGAAACGACGCCACCTAGCATCGTCGTCACCTTTCCTTCCTCCTACCACCATCTGGATAAAAAAAATCAGAATTCGTAGTTTAATACAACATTTCAGTCACCTATTTACAACTTAAATACTTACATATATCATTGAGGCATCTCATCAAACACTTTGTGTGCGTCTTGTTTCCAGACCAGATCACTCCAAAAATCAGATATGGGTAAAAAAATCAGAATTCGTAGTTTAATACAATACTTCATACTCTCATTCACTACTTAATACAATGCTTCAAGCACTCATTCACAGCTTGATATAACATTTCAGACACTTATTCACAACTTAAAAACTTACAGATCTCATTGAGCCATTTCATCAACACCTTATGTGCATATTGTTTCCAGGCCAGATCAGTGACATAAAGATATTCCGACAGTTTTTGGTGGTTCAAGGCAATAGCAATGGTGGTGGTTCACTGTAGTAGCGAGGCTAGGGTTTCAGATCGAAGTTAATCCGGCGTGTGGTGGTTGTTTTCATCGATTTATCTCTAGATCTGAGATATTCCGATGGTTTAAAGAGAAAAATAAAAGCACGGGCGATGATTTGGTACTGGTTTATTGGAGATTTAGATCCAAATCCAGATCTGATGTGCTGGTGAATGTTTAGACACAGTTGTGTAATATATCTAGTTCGTCGGAGGCTAGTGGTGTCGGTGGAGATCACCTTGTTTTTTCAGATCTGAGCTGGTGACAGCGTTTCGTTACGACGGTAGGTGGCAGAGGTGGAGGCGACCAACGGTGGTAGGCAGTGGTAGCGGCGACAACAGATGGCGGTGACAGGTTAGGGTTTGTGTGTTCTTGAAGATTGGTGAGAGAATTTGAGAAAGGATGAGTGTTTGATGATTTAAGGGTTGTAATATATTAATGGTTCTCATTTGTGTATGTGTGTATGTGTGTGTGTGTGTGTGTGTGTGTGTGTATATATATATATATATATATATATATATATATATATATATATATATATATATATATAGAGGTAAAAAAAACCACATGATGTGACATGTGTGTGAAAGTCAACTCACACAACATACATACCTACACACATAGGGGGCATTTCGAACTTTCTCACAATAATGATTCATCATGGGGGTTTATTCACACACTATCCTGGAAGACGATATATTGATGGAAGAATATACCACTTTGACTACGTTGATACTGACATTTTCTCAATCCACGAGCTTGACGCAATGCTTGAAGAAGTAAGGTACGTAAATGGGGACAAAATGTAATACCATTTTCTCATTCCAAGTATTGAGTTACATTACAGACTGTTACCACTTGTGAACAATGGAAATGTATATTGCAAATAACAAACTTATTAAAGTGTATATTGAACATGGCTAGACAAAGGTTCATACATATTTCATGTCCCCTTTGAAACTTTATTGAGTAGTTGGAAGATGATTGCAAAGTATCTCCTCAGTTTAATAGGAAAAAAAATTAGCAATAAAAAGCCTGGTTCATGTAGCAAAATGTTGGAATTGGATGGTCCTCTTTCTCAAAGACGGTCCATGGTAGTTGATGGTCAGAAAGATGGGTCCTGTAAATAGCTTGTTCCTTATGTACAGTCTCAAACACAGTCCACGGTAGTTGATGCTGACCTAGATGAAACAAGCAATAAGAATACGATTGATGTTGACTCGATCAATGTTGAAAGATGTTGTAAGAAACATGTACGGAGAGGAATGTCATGTTAATCAATATGTTGAGGAGGTTCATGTTAATCAAGATGTTAAGGAAGGTATTAATGATGAAGAGGAAGGTCATGTTAAATAAGATGTTACAAATATAGATGATGTACTTGTTGATGAAGAGACAATTCATGTTGATCAAGACCAAACAAACGTAGATGGCGCAGTTGAGTTGAGGATGATGATGATGATGACTATTATTGCTTAATAGGGGATATTGACGAGTAAGAGGTTGGATTGATTTTGAAAACACAAGGACCATTTGCATAATGTTTTTGAAAGTTGTCCTCAAGGTGCGACCTTTGAGAAAGCACAGGGACCATTTATGTAATTTTGTCTATCTTTTATATCACATATTCTGTTCCTTACAAAATCAAATCTAATCAAACAATAAACACTAGCAAAAGCAATTTAGCAGTAAAAGGCATATCCAAACAATACTTCACGCACCTTGTTCAATGCAAGATGAACATATAATTGTAGCTATGTATGATCATATCCAGAACACTAAAGAGACAATTATGAGTGTACGAAAATATGATCGTTAATCCTTTTCATATGATCAGTTTATTAAAAGATATAAAAGTAACTGTTGGGTTTATTATTAATATCTTGTATGTATTTTTACTTTGGGCTTTACTTTAGGTCTTAGCATTATATGTTGTATAATGGCCCATTAGGTTAATGTATTTATTTCAGTTTTGTCGTTCAATGAGAAACAGAGGAGAAAAAGTTCTTTTCATGGTATCAGAGCCACGGTTAGGGCTCAGTACGTCTTCTCTCTTAGTTTACCATGGCTGGCGATGAATCTAAATCAGAAGCTCCTAAGATTGATATTACATCTCCTTATTACTTAACTTAGGTTCTCAAGATAACCCAGGTAACCTTATTACTCCTGTAATTTTTCGAGGAGATAACTATGAAGAGTGGTCACGATCTCTACGACTTTCACTTATGGCGAGACGGAATTATGTGTTCCTTGATGGTACAATCGAGAAGCCGACGGACACGAAGAAGCTGGTTGATTGGAGGTGTCTACAGGCCATGCTAGTTCAATGGATCTTAAACACCATTGATAGTTCAGTAAAAAGACCCTTTCCTATTTTGAAGAAGCCAAACCGCTATAGGATGCTTTGAGGCGACGCTTCGACATCGGCAGCGGTCCACGTAAACAACAGATTAAAGCAGCATTGGCAGAGTGTCGGCAACAGAAAAGCATGTCGGTGGCTGACTATTTCGGTTTGCTGCAACCTCTGTAGGTTGAACTTGCCACATATAATCCTTTACCAGCATGTACGTGCAATGGTTGCAAGTGTAATCTTGCTGAGAAATTTCAAGCTATGTTGGATGAAGATCGTTTCCATGATTTTCTTTATGGTCTTAACGAGGAGTTGTATGGTCATGTGAGATCCTCCTTGTTGGCTCAAGATCCACTTTTGACTTTAGATTGAGCTTATCACACAATTCTTCAAGAAGAACGAATTCGGTCTTCATCTCGGGCGAAGGCAGAAAGAGATACTGTTATGGCTCTTGTAGTAAAGTCACAGAATTTTTCTCATGGTGGTACAGGTCAACGTGTTAATGACCGGGACAAAAGTAACTTGGTCTGTTCCTATTGTAGCAAAGGTGGTCATGAAGAGGCGAACTGTTTTTCCAAGCATGGTTTTCCTGAGTGGTGGGAAGCTAGGTCGAAAGGTAGCGGTCGTGGGACTGGACGAGGTCGTGGAGGTGGCGGAGGAGTTGGTAAAGGGAAGGCTGTGGAGGTTCGTGCAACAGTCGTGGGTGGAAATTCGAGTACTATTGGTACGACATCATCACCTTCGACTGTTGCTGGTGAGGGCGTCCCGCCTATTTCTCCAACTCAATTGCAACAACTCATTGAATTACTCGGTAATGCAAGTATCAAACCTACAGATAAACGATTGATTGGTGAGTACTCTGATCGTTGTACTCTCTGGATAATTGATACGGGAGCAACAAATCATGTGACTGGTAACTTAAATCTTTTGAGTAAATCCAAAGACACCATACCCTGTTCAGTGGGTTTACCAGATGGTGATCAGGTGGCCTCTACTAAGTCTGGAAGTGCTAGTTTGACCCAAAACTTAGAGCTAGAAAATGTTTTATACGTACCTAAATTAAATTGCAACTTATTTTCGTGTCGCATCTGATTGATGATTTGGATTGTTCTTTACTAATCATTAAAAATTGGTGCACTATACAGGACCAAAATTTGAGGACCCTGATTGGAGTCGGTGAACGGCGGGATGGACTCTACTACTTATGTGATACCCCGAAGAAGCAAGCCTTAAGTGTGAAAGTTTCTTTAGAGCTGTGGCACCAAAGAATGGGCCACCCTTCTGACAAAGTTGTCTGATCTCTTCCTTTTGTTGATTCAAGTCATGTTTTGAATAAAGCCTGCGATGTGTGTCATCAAGCTAAGCAGACTAGAGACTCATTTCCAGTTAGTGAAAATAAGACAACTCGTTGTTTTGAATTGATACATTGTGATTTGTGGGGACCGTATCATACACGGTCTTCATGTGGTGCTAAATATTTTTTGACAATTGTAGACGATTTTTCTAGAGCCGTGTGGGTTTTACTTTTGCATGATAAAACAGAAGTTAATAAGATGTTCAAAGGTTTTTTTCGATGCTTGAACGACAATTTGATGCTAAAGTACAGGTTGTTCAAAGTGATAACGGAACCGAATTTAATTGTATGCGTGAATATTTTCTTGAGCATGGAATTTTGTTTTAGACATCTTGTGTAGGTAATCCTCAACAAAATGGCAAAGTTGAAAGGAAACATCGCCATATTTTGAATGTTGCTCGCGCCCTGCGATTTCAGGGAAAATTACCGATTGAATTTTGGGGCGAATGTATTCTAGCTGCAGCGTATTTAATTAATCGTACTCCTACTACTTTACTTGCCAATAAATCTCCCTACGAGGTCCTATTTGGTAAGCCGCCCTCGTATAATGAATTACGCGTGTTTGGGTGCTTATGTTATGCTCACAATCAACAGACCAAGGGAGATAAATTTGCAAGTCGTAGTAGGCGTTGTGTCTTTGTAGGGTACCCTCATAGCAAAAAGGGGTGGAAGGTATTTGACTTTGATACAGGAGAATATTTTGTGTCACGTGATGTCAAATTTTATGAATCTGAATTTCCTTATGCAACCGCATCCCTCATGGAAAATAAGGAGCCCCAAAGTACCAGTTCCACCCTTGAAGGAGTTGATGATGAGTTTCTTTATGAGCATGCAGGTTCTTCAGGGGATGATTCGGAGGTTGCACATGATAACGTTGAGGTAGCTAATGATGTGACGCATGACAATATAGGTTCGGTGACCCTTGAGGAGGCGCCAATACTTGATAATGTGGCTGTACAAGAAAGTGTTGAGCCAGAATCAGACCGTGTGGGTAATAATAACAACACTGGTGCATGTAATGCAATGCCCAATGAAGACAATGGGAATGTTGTGAATGGTGAGTTAGGTGCTGGTACAGGAGAAGTGACTGATGGAAATAACATGGGGAGTGGGAAACGTAAGAAAATTGTGTCATCTAAGTTGCGTGGATTTGTTACAAATACAGTGCAAAAGTTGAGTCCATCCTAGCCTCAAAGTTCACCTTCTTCACATCATTCCTCAGGTACGTCCTATCCTATAGCACATTTTGTGAATTGTAATCGATTTTCTTCTGGACATAGAAACTTTCTTGCAGCTGTGATAGCAGGCACCGAGCCTCAAACTTTTAAAAAGGCAATGCAAGACCCGGGTTGGAGACAAGCTATGCAAGACGAGATACGAGCCTTAGAAAAAAATGGAACTTGGACTATGGAGACACTTCCTCAAGGACAACGAGCTCTTGGCAGCAAATGGGTCTACAAAGTTAAGTATAATTTAGATGGGAGTATTGAGCGTCTCAAAGCCCGTTTAGTAGTTTTTGGCAATGATCAAGTGGAAGGGATTGATTACACCGACACCTTTGCTCCGGTGGCAAAAATGGTTACGGTTCGTGCTTTCCTCGCAGTAGCTGCAGCAAAGAATTGGGAACTTCATCAGATGGATGTGCATAATGCATTCTTGCATGGGGATCTATCCGAAGAAGTATACATGAAATTGCCTCCCGGATTTCAAAGCTCAAAGCCTGATCAGGTTTGTAGGCTACGAAAATCTCTTTACGGCCTGAAACATGCACCTCGATGCTGGTTTGCAAAATTAGCAGACTCTTTGAAAAATTACGGTTTTAAACAATCGTACTCAGATTATTCTTTATTTACTCTACAACAAAATAAGACTCAGATTAATGTGCTCGTCTACGTCGATGATCTTATTATTTCTGGGAATGATTCCGCTGCTGTCATTGCTTTTAAGAAATATTTAAGCTCATGCTTCCACATGAAGGATCTTGGAGTTTTAAAATATTTTTTAGGCATCGAGGTTGCAAGAAATCAGGAGGGAATTTTTCTTTGTCAACGGAAATATACTCTTGATATCATTTCTGAGGTGGGTTTACTTGGTTGCAAACCCGTGTCTTTCCCGATGGAGCAAAATCATCAGTTGGCCCGTTCAACAAGTCCATTATTAAAGAACGTTGAAAAATACCGCAGGTTAGTGGGTCGATTGATTTATTTAGCCTTCACTCGGCCAGATTTAGCCTATTCAGTGCATGTTTTGTCTCAATTTCTTCATGAGCCTCGTCGCGCTCATTGGGATGCTGCATTGCGGGTGGTCCGTTATCTAAAGGGTAGTCCTGGTCAAGGGATTCTTTTACTTGCTGACTGTGATCTAAATTTGTCTGGTTGGTGTGACTCTGATTGGGCTGCTTGTCCTCTCACACGACGATCTCTGTCTGGGTGGATGGTGTTTCTTGGTCGTTCTCCTATCTCATGGAAAACTAAGAAACAAGTGACAGTCTCCCGATCTTCTACTGAAGCGGAATATCGCTCCATGGCAGCGTTGACTTGTGAGCTTAAATGGTTAAAAGGATTATTGGATAGTCTTGGGGTGAGTCATCCTCGCGCGATGAAATTGCATTGTGATAACCAGTCCGCCTTGTACTTAACACAAAATCCCGTGTTCCATGAGCGGACAAAACACATTGAGGTGGATTGTCATTTCTTGAGAGATGCTATACTCAATGGCACGATCAGTCCATCATATGTTCCTACTACGATTCAATTGGCGGATATATTTACGAAGGCATTAGGTCAAAAGCAGTTCAGTTTTCTTCTCCGCAAGTTGGGCATCTGTGACCCGCATGCTCCAACTTGAGGGGGGATGTTGGGTTTATTATTAATATCTTGTATGTATTTTTACTTTGGGCTTTACTTTAGGTCTTAGTATTATATGTTGTATAATGGCCCATTAGGTTAATGTATTTATTTCAGTTTTGCCGTTAAATGAGAAACAGAGAAGAAAAAGTTCTTTTCAGTAACTTTTTATTTATGTGGAACCAAGGTAATAAGTAATTGCAAAAATAAAAAATCAAGTCGATGGATAATCAGTAGTCTACTAGAAGCCGTGAGGCACAATGGCAAGCTGACCTTGCTCCAAACGGGTCGGGTAATATTATTCAAATAAAATCCAATATTGGACCGGTAAGATCCGTCAAAGAGTCCGATCCGGTTATTTGAAACGTCTATTTCTGGATGGTACCCTGATCGATGGATCCGATTGCTATTTTCATTCGAACATGTTTTTTGCAGAATTCGCAGACGATTATATAAGTTTTTCTGAAGTTCATGATCAAAACCATTGCACAATTTCATAGCATCCTAGTATCCTACTAACTTCTTGCTTTGCTTTGATCGTGTCAAGGTACTTTCTCCATGAAATTTGATGTGTAAACCCTAAAGTCTTTGTAAAAATCAATCATCAGTACACTTCATTTCTTTTTCTTAATTCTTTGATTATGCGATTCTTTTCGTCAATTGCTTTGTTTATGGTTCGGAACTTGTAGTTTCCGAGTTTTCATTTCGTGTTCGAACTTTATTGCGGTTTATTTAGCTTGATTAGTTCAAATGAATGTAGACTCGTTCATTGCTTGCAGAATAATTGAATTGATTCTCGTTAATCTGAACAAACAAAATGGAAGACATATTCGTTGCAATCCTTTCAATGCTTCTGATTGTTGCTTTAATTCCACTTTACCTATGGAGACGCCGTCAAGCCATGCAGTCTAACGACGAACACGAAGAGGAACCTCAGGTTAGGGTTTTGAAACAACTGCGATCCATGATTATAATTTCAAACCCTTCGTCCTCTTAACATCAAGTAACACTTAATTTCAATATCTTGAATCTAATCAGATTCAACGAAGAGAAACTGTCGTCCGATCTACTGGTGCTCGTAGCAGGATGCGTAGAAGGAATACTAATGCAGCCAGCACATCTTCTGCACAACCACAAGCTGTTGAAGGTCTGTTATTCAATCACTCTAATAACAACAACAACAACAATAACAATAACAATAACAACAATAATAATTGTGGATTGAAGCAGAAACTGATGATGGAAGTGATGAAGAAGCTGTTGAAGGTGAATATTATAATGCAAAGGCATCAAAGAAGAAAGGAAGGAAGAAAGAGGAACGCCAAGCACAACGCCAGGTATGATGATACAAACATCTCATCAACTTCTAATGCCCAAAATCTTGTTCAGATCACAAATTGATAACTAAAATTCTGGTAATATTTCTAACTTGAAGGCTGAAGAGGCTGCAAGGGAGTCAAGGAATACAAAACAAGATCGGTATGCAGAAATACGAAGGAGGAAAGATGAAGAACATGAAGCAAGAGAGCGAATGCTGGTTGATTTATATATATTTTATTTCTTTACTTTTTTTCATGATTTTGTAATTGTTATGGCTTTTATTGATAAAGAAAATTGAATTGTTGATTTAGGAAGAAGAAGCCGAGGCTAGAAAGGCTAAAGAGGAGGAAGCTGCAGCATTAGAGTTTGAGAAATGGAAAGGAGAATTTTCAGTAGATGCTGAAGGTACTACTGAAAATGAAGTTCAAGATGGGACCCAAGGCTTGCTTTTTGATTTTGTGGAGTACATTAAGGTATATAATTAGTCCTTAATTTTGGAGCAGATTTTTATAAAATTTGATGACAATGGATAATAAATGGTAATGTAAGTCACGGTTGTTATGGTTTGTTTATTTGCAGAAACAGAAATGTGTTCCCTTGGAAGATCTTGCTGCTGAATTCAAACTACGGACTCAGGACTGTATCAACAGAATCACCTCACTAGAAGATATGGGTACGATAACTCTCACATTTCATTTTACAGGGATTAAATTGTAAATATAGCAACCAACTTCCTGCCCTTTCTCAAGTGGCATTTTTGTAAATAACTATGCTATTTTGGTGTCCAATGTAGGGAGGTTATCTGGTGTAATGGACGATAGAGGAAAATACATATACATTTCCCATGAAGAAATGAAGGCAGTTGCTGACTATATAAATCGTGAAGGTAGAGTTAGCATTTCACATCTTGCAAGCAAGTCGAATCAATTCATAGATTTGGAACCCAAAACACCTTTTATCGAGGATCTAGCCATTCAAGATGAAATTACAGTTGCTTAGTTTACAAAGTTAGATAAAATGATGTAAGAACAATTTACTTTTGTTATTTTCATTAGCTTTTTAATATTTGTGTTGGAAAAGCTTCTACAAGACTACAAGTTGTTATGTTCTAATTAAGTCAAAAAGAAAAACAACCATTGTATAGCTAAATGGTTAACTCGTTTATTGTAGTTTCATCATCATAATATGTAATTTTGATTCGTATTTTCATAGAACTTTTCGGTTTTAGATCCGCTAGTGAATGATATCAATTGTTTGTGTTCTTTTACTCGTTTGTTTTGGTTGTATAAATTCTGATATGAAGGAAAGGGATCTGTGTAAGCCCGACCACCATCCAAGTCCTCAATTCCACTAACATCTATATGGATATTTGAAGCAAATGTTATGACTTCTTTGTAGTAAAAAAATTATATGAAAATTTATCTACATGTGAATTTTGCCTTATTAAGTGTAGCATTTGGGCCATGACGTGGGTGAATATGGTGTTCAAGTGGACCTATCAAATGTTGAAATTGTTATGTGTTATGAAGTGCCTCGAAACCCGATAGAAGCAAGGAGTTTTCTTGAGTTTGTGAGATACTATCACTAATTTATTCGATAGTTTTCTAGTATCACATCTCTTTTGACTAAAATTGACATGAAAGAGTGAAAAGTTTGAATGTGTGGAAGAAAAAGAAAAGGTTTTTCCAAGTATAGAAAAGTAGTTATGACTCATCTAAAATTGGATGGGTATGCATTTTGATGCGATGTGTTTGGGTGATCGCTTATGTATCTTCTGAACACAGGGAATCCGAACAAATATATCAAAACTCCCTGTCAAGAACTAGTGGTATTCGTACTCAACTTGAAGATATATAGTCGCTACTTATACGGAGTAAAACTCCGAATCTTTACCGACTACCGGAGCTTGAAACATGTTTTGATCAAAAGGATTTAAATTTTTAGAAACGACGTTATGTTGCATGATACATATCTACAAAAAGAAAAAAAAAAAAAACTCTAAATCTACTGTGCCAACTTGTGTTTGCCTTAGAAGATATGAAGACACTACTTGTACAATGTAAAACTCCAAATAACCACAAGAGCTTGGAAACATGTTTTCGATAAAAATAAGCACGAAAGAATAAAAAAAAAAAGAACAAAACGGATAGTGGATGCGACAAGAAATTTTGAAAATATGAGTAGTTCTTTTAGAACAAGAACCCTACAAAACATGCAACAACAGGTAATAGTGGTCGCCAAAGAATTGTTTAAAAGTGTGTGCGGTCTTTTTAGAACAAAATAAATTGTTGGTGGTTAAAAACTATAATGCATCTTTTCCTCTTTTAGTTACAGTTACCCATATACTTCGACTCCATCTTTCATCGAGCAAGTATTTAATAAATAATTAACTATAAGTTTTACAATGTTGTCCAATGGTACTTCATTTTAAATTGAACATTCCTTAAAAGGGAAATGCTAGAAAAAAATCCAACATTTTTAATCTTCGATGCTAAAAAAAATCATTATATTATTATTGTATCTATTTAACCATTATATTTTCCAGGTCTAATTATTGGATAAAGAACGATTAGGAATGCAATAATACAGCTTCTCATATGTTTCTACAGTAAAACGTTTTATAGGAATATGACACATTCGTCAACATCCATAGACAATTCGTAATATCCATACCAACAAAGCCAACATCAAAAAACAAATAACAAAAAAAATGGTAACCACCCGCATAAAAGCAAGGATACCGCACAAAAAACACCATTAAATTGTGATCAACTTTCAAATAAACTGGATGAGGGATGTTATTAGCCATGTAGTGTGTAGTGTCTGAAAGCAAAGATTAAGAGTTTTACACTCACCGACTAGCAGTAGATTTGATGGGGAAAAACCCTAAACGCCCTTCATGTTCCTTAATGTGATGGCAAGGAATATAATTGTCTAATATAAACAGTAGCAATGTGTAAGTTGGAAAAATACTTCTTCATTTATTATAAAGTTAGACATGAAAAATAGACTCTTGAAGGTCAAAAGTCCACACCAACCTGATAACCAACTTATCACTGCACTTTTTAAAAATTGTTTTAATTAACATAGATTTTGTTAGTTTAGGGGTCCATAATGCATAGAAACAAGGTCATAGACCTTTTAAAACCAAGCACAATTGAAAAAAATCATATAAAGGACAACATAGTCATTCTACTTGAAATAAGATTAAATGTATTACAGAAACTTCTAATAGAGGGCCAACTTGTAAAAACATTGGGGGAACAAAACGGAGAAATGAAACTTGAGGGACGAAAACAGCACAATGACCTAAATTAAATGACCAAAATGTAAACACAGCAAAATCATCATCAAATTATCAGGACACTGTTTTACATCTCTTTCCTAATTAAGCGCTAAAACTGGGGAAGAGAATGCAGCTGAACAGGTCTCACTCCCAACCTTATTTTCTTTCCAATTATAACTTCACTCTAACAATCATCCTCCGCCGCACCGCCGGTGATCGGATTTCACCATTCATCAATCTTCAACCCACTAAAACTCTTCCACTGAAACCAGCAACAAATCAAGGACATGAGAGTGCCATGGAGATCATGGCTTCTCCTATTGCTTTTCCCAATATGTAGGGCTCAGGATCATGAACAAGCTCCGATCGCCATACCCAAGGAGGTGGACACCTGTAACGGGATCTTCTTACAATACAACTTCGATTCACGACAGAAAGAATACCCACATCTCAAGAACGCCACCGCACAGCCATGGGCTTTCAAGGCCCAGTTAACGGTCCTCAACACCGGCACCACCGAGTTGAAAACATGGCAGGCGTTTATAGGTTTCCAGCACGACGAGATCTTGGTATCTGTTGACGGTGCGACGATTCTCAACGGTGACAGTTTTCCGATGAAGGTGGGGAAGAATGGAACTCACCTGACTGGATATCCACAGGCGGATTTGAGGACCGCCATTGATACCGCCAACGATTTGACTCAGATGGCAGCCAAGGTTAAGATCAAGGGTACGATGTTCGGTGTAAAACTCGGCGGCAATGTCATGCCTACAACCATTAAACTCGAAAACGAAGGCTTTAAGTGCCCCAAAGCAACAACCAAAGGCAGTACGTCACCATCTCTGTACTATCCATCGGCGTAGATGACTTTTCTGTACTAATTTGCTCTGTTGATGAAACAGGACAATCGATGCACGTATGTTGCACAAAAGATCCTAAATTTAAGCCGAAGAAGAAGCTACTGAAGTTCTTCCCTCGTCGAGAAGCCGATCTTTCCTTCACATACGATGTTATACAGTCGTTTAAGGGTAATTATATGGCTCAAGTTACCATCGACAACAACCACCCTTTGGGCCGCCTCGATCATTGGAACTTGACCTTTGAATGGATGCGAAATGAGTTTATTTACGAAATGCGTGGTGCTTTCACTCGCAAGAAAGATCCTTCTGAATGCCTCTACAGTGCCGCCGGAGGATACTATCAAGATATGGATTTCTCAAAGGTCATGAACTGTCAGAAAAAACCAACCATTTCCGACCTTCCGTCCACCATGAAAGACGACGACCACGTCGGAAAGTTGCCGTTTTGTTGCCGGGATGGACAGGTTCTTTCGAAGATTATGAATGCAACAAAAGCGCGATCGGTTTTTCAGATGAATGTTTTCAAACTTCCTCCCGATTTAAACCGAACCGCAATAAATCCACCACAAAATTGGAACATCAAAGGCGTGGTTAACCCACATTATAAGTGCAGTCAGCCGATCCGGGTTGACCCGACGGAGACCCCAGACCCGAGTGGGATCGAAGCAACAATCGCCGCCATAGCCAGTTATCAAGTGACCTGCAATATAACAAAACCAAAACCGAAAATGGCCAAGTGTTGTGTATCGTTTTCGGCTTATTACGCTGAATCAGTTGTACCGTGCAACACGTGTGCTTGTGGCTGTGAAGACGAAGACACTAGAAAATGCGACGAGGATGCTAGGGCGCTGCCGCTTCCGGCGGAAGCGCTGCTGGTTCCGTTCGCTAACCGGACGATCAAAGCAAAAGCTTGGGCTAAAATCAAACACATGGATTTACCAAGAAAGTTGCCGTGCCCGGATAATTGTCCGGTGAGCGTGAACTGGCATCTCGACGGTGATTACAAAACCGGTTGGTCGGCGAGGATAACGCTTTTCAATTGGCAGCGGCGACCTTTCGAGGACTGGTTCCTCGCCGTTCAGTTGAAGAAAGCATTTGTTGGGTACGAGAATGTTTACTCCTTCAACGGAACGAAACTGCCGAAGGTGAACAGGACGATTTTCATGCAGGGGTTCCCAGGTTTGAATTACTTGATCGGGTTGACAAACGGGTCGAAACCGGGGGAGCCACCGGTGCCGGGAAAGCAACAATCGGTGATATCTTTTTTGAAGAAAAACACGCCTGGAATACGTGTAGCAGCCGGAGATGGGTTTCCGTCGAAGTTAGTATTTAACGGGGAAGAATGTGCGTTGCCAAGAAGATTGCCCAAGCGTTCCGTCGGAAGTCGACGATCTTCGATCGGATTGTTGCCGACGGTAGTTGTTGTCTTCTCTACATTCATTTGGATTAATTCTTATCTTCCATTTACGACACCAATTTCGTGACGATCTGTCTTTTCTGATAGAGGGATGGTGCCATTGTACTTCTAGAAAATTGGAACCAAAACTGTCGAGATTTTTCTTTAAGTAGTGTTTTTCTCTAGTTCTGAAAATAGTACACATTGTTTGAAAGTTAAATCGAAGTCTTATTAATATGAACGACAGAAGACGTCGATAGACGATTAATTACCAATACTGATAACGTTTTTTTAAATAATATTATACAGTATGTAATAATATTTTTTTGGAACAACCAACTGAATTTATTAAACCACTAGGAAGTAGCTATTGTACAATTCTATTTTATACCCACTTGGCCACTTGTGTAGTATTCAATTTTCCGGTGCTAATTTATTGTTTGTGTTGCATGATTTCCACAAGAAATTTTATGTTGCTTTTCTCTCAAGTAATTTGATACACGGGGTTTTATACTTATGTGGATGTGAGGTTGGGAGTTCGATTCTCGTAATCACCTCTTTCGGTGCCACGTGTGGGGAATTTTATCCTGGAAATACCCTTGGGAGATAAGTTTGCCTGCTTTGCGGAGCTCGAACTCGGGTATCTCACTGAAAGATTGTGAAGTGGTTTCCGCTGAATCGTTTGCCGGTTCCAAAAAAAACTAATTTGATACTATCCGTGGTGAGGTGGACTATACTTGTCATACTAGTTGAAAAGCTAGTCGATGTATAAAAAGTTAGCTGTTAGCTGATAAACTAGTTCATTCACGACGTAAAAAAAAAAAATTTATGTCAAGTGCCAATCTTATGATTATTACCATATGGGGATTCCATATGAGACTTTGGAGTGCCATTAATGATCATATTGGATCAAGATGCTTATTTTACCTCGATATTTTGGAACTCTTTGCAAAAAGAATTAGGTACATGTATCAATTTAAGGGAATATATGTTATGGTCGTGCCTCCATGAACATTGCAGGAAATTGGGATGAACGCCTACCACTCATTGAGTTTGCACTTTGCATACAAATATATTTATCACTCGAGCATAGACAAGCCACCATATGAGTTCTTATGCGAAAGGAAGTGTCAAACTCCCTCTTGTTGGCTTGAAGTCGGGAAGAAACTATGTAAAAAAAATCAAATTACAAGATAATTAAAGATTGAAAAAAATCATGATATATAGGATAAAGTGTTACTCAAGACCGATAGAGTTTCAATTAAGAATGAGATGCCCTGGTCAGTCGCTTCCTTTTTTTTTGTATTTGTGTTGTAATATATGTAGAAATTAGAAATAAAGGCATTGTTTCATTGTTTGTGCAGGATTACAAGAGCTAGTAAATAAAAGAAATAAGCCAAGATGCGTAAATAAGTCCAAAATCTATTACAATTTTGAGTGCTTATGTATTTACTAATTACATCGATACGATACACACTATCGTGTGATACCGAGTCTCATTTTATTGACTACGGGCAACGTAAACAGCTCATGAGCCATATTTTTGGCACATTTGAGGTTCGAAATTGCATTTTTCGGGCAGGTTCTGGGCCATGCCATGAATCCACCGTTGTATGTTCATCATTGCGTTCAAGGCTTCACACCTGCAAGGTTCGTCAATGTTCCTAAGCTGCATGCAACACAGTTCCAGTTCTTTTTCTGGAGTTGACGAAGGCATTATCCCTTGGGCTGGGCCCATTCCGGAGCCACTGTCAAGGTACATCACGCAGTGGTTGAGTCTCTGTTGCTCAATCATCTGTTGATCGCAGGACATGTCTGTTCTTTTGCCGGTGGTGGTGGTGGTGAAGATGGTTTTGGTGGCTGCCTCCGCCGTGGCCACAAGCAGGAGGAGTCCTGCTGCTGAAAATAAGAGCGACAACTTTGTCATTGTATGAAGGATCGATGTATATTATTACTGATGCGTAAATTTTGTGGTGTAAAAGTTGTTGGATTTATACGAGTGTTGAACGGCTACATGCATGGAAAATACACGTGGATACGACTCTGGAGGGCTGGAGGAAAATTGTTAACACGTCTTCCATGTGTGCCTCCACTTCATGGCCATTTGTAAATTGAAAAATGTTAACACTACTGTGTTTTGGTGCTTTGTGTTTCACAAAGATTCATGCCCAACATTACAAAAATCATACTTTTATAATAATTTACTAATCAATTCAACATACTAACCATACGGAACAGATTGGAGGTCCTATTTCTCGGTTTGGTTTTGACTAGTATTTTTCTCTGGTTCTGAAAATAGTGCAATTGTTTGAAAGTTAAATCGAAGTCTTCTACGAATACTACTGTTTGCATTAAAATCGATTTTTTCCTCTATACATATTATTATCCACATAATTATGGTGAGCAAAAATAGTACCGTAAACCGAAAAACCTCAAAATTGAAACCGGAAACCGAACAAACAAACCAATGGTGTGGACTCAGGGGCGGAACTGAAGAGTAGCACGGGGTAGCCCGTGCTACTACTCAGGTTTGTGCAAGAACCCTAATCATTCCGTTTCAGCTTCAATGGCTCGTCAGTTCGGAAGACGACGGGTTGTAGATTACATCGAGTTGTACAGGTTGCAGGTTAATTCCGTTTCAATTCAATTCAATTTCGTTCAGGTTCATTCCGATTCCAGTGAACGATTGTAGTGATTTCAGTCATTTGTGATTGCAGATTCATTCCGTTTCCTGATTGCATCCCGACAGTGGTTTGATTCCATTGAAGTTCAATCACTCCGCCAAACTCCAAATCGATTAAACCACAGTGGAATTCCGAGTTCAACGATCGATTGCAGTTTGCGAGTTCGATCAATAGCAGATTCCGAGTTCAACGATCGATTGCAGTTTCGGAGTTCTACGATTGATTTCAATTTCGTTCAAGTTCAATCCGTTTGCAGGTTCGTTCAAGTTCATTCCGTTTGATTCCATTGAAGTTCAAATCGATTTCATCCCGGTTCTCGATTTTGATACATCTATTTCATGTTTTGTGAATTCAATAGTGATTGCATCTATTGTATGATTGAAGCAAGTGTACAGATTCAAATGTGGTTCTGATTTTAGTTTTATGTGTTTTGATTTAACAATTTTGAGATATGCCTATAATGTGTTCGTATAAATGTCTAAATGAGTTAAGGGTTGCTTGCAGCTTCGATTTCATAGAACACAAGCAACAATGCCTATAATGTGTACGTGACTGCATAACTGGGTCTGCTTTACAAGGTATGTCTTTTCTGTTTATTTCATCTCTCTATAGTTGCATCTTCAAAACCATGCAAATCTTTTATTCGGGAAAAAAATTATGCAACCCCTCACGGAATTTTCTGGTTCCGCCCCTGGGTGTGGTTTTTTATTTTTTACAAACTGATTATTTGCGGTACAGTATGGTTTTGCATTATATACCGTACCGCACCATTCATAAAAACCGCATACCAAAAACCGCACCGCAAAACCGCATCACATGATCTTTCAAATATTTAATTAATATATATTGCATTTTTTTTAAATGAAGTTGATTTAAAAGAAGCTAAAACATGGATTTCACTATCAATTTAAGTTCTTGACATAGTCAAAGACTTAGTTTTAAGACTGAAAATATGTATTTTTCGCCATGTAAATATTATTTAAGTTTTCTCAAATATGTTTTAGCCTATGCAGTTAATTGCGCTGGTATAGCGGTATCGCAGTTAGCGGTAGTAGACAAAATAGTGGTTCATTTTAGCGGTAAATTATAGTGATTCCACAAATAGCGCCGTGAAATACAGCGATTTTTGCCGCGATAGGAGTAGAATGAAAGTTGCACCATGTAAGTAAAAAAAATTTGTTTAACATAATAACATGTTTTTATTTTATTTTGACAAAACTTCATAAATGGTCCATGTGGTTTCAGAAGATATCGAGTTTGGTCCCTAACTTTCAAAAACCTCAAGGGTAGTCCCTGTGGTTTGAAAACTTTTGTTAAATCGTCCCTGAGCCATACAAAATGACTAATGTACCCTTTTTAATTTCTTTTACATTTTCTTTAACTACAATTTATTTTTAAGGGTAAAAAAAAAAAACACACCCTCATCTTCACCCCTCCCCCTCCACTCATTTGTTACCATACCACCACCACCGTCCACCATCACCCCCACCTGCCACCACCGTCCACCTGCGGTCAACGAAGCATTCCAATTTCCGGCGACGACGACTCAACGAAGTATTCCAATTTCCGGCGACGGCGACTAAACGCCTTAATATTAAAATCTCTTTTACTTGAAAATTTCCATGCTCTTTGTGGATACGGGGTTCCAAGAATCAAAATTGGCAAATCAGTTACTATTTCTCTACTAAATAGAAAATTAAAAAAAAAAGAAAAAAAAATTATATTTTCTCGTTTCTTATTCCCAGTACCAAAACGGCAAAACATGTCCCAAAAACCTACCTAATCATCATCTCCGATAGACAGAATTCGCACACCATGTCTTAGATCGAGAAATTAGGAACCAAAAGGGAGAAAGAGAAGTCGCGTGAAGGAAGGAAACCAGGGAAGAGGTTGATAAAAATCTGACGCAGGGAAAGCAGCAAAATTGAAGGAAAGTAATGCTGCTAGGCTGCTGTCGAGTTGCTTCACCGAAAACGCGATTCGGAGGATGGAACCGCCGCCGTCGGCGGCGGTGGTAGTGCTGTGCAACGGTGGAAGACCTCCGGTGGTGGCAAGGGGGCTAGGAAGGTTTCCTTTAGTCCGATTTCAACTATGAGACTACAATTTTTCTGCTAAATACATCAGATTCAAGGTCCGATTTTGAGCAAAAGTTAAACTTCAGCTCCTGATTTCAGATTGCTCGGAGAAGAAGGCCGGAGATGGGAGAAGGGAGGACCGGCGGACAGGATGACAGGATCGGAGGTGGGTTTGACAAGCCGGAGATGGTAAGAAATGAGTAGAGGGGAAGGGGTGAGGATGAGGGTGTGTTTTGTTTTTTTTTTCTTTCTCTTTTTTACCCTTAAAAATAAATTGTAGTTAAAGAAAATGTAAAAGAAATTAAAAAGGGTACATTAGTCATTTTGTATGGCTTAGGGACGCTTTAACAAAAGTTTTCAAACCACAGGGACTACCCTTGAGGTTTTTGAAAGTTAGGGACCAAACTCGATATCTTCAGAAACCACAGGGACCATTTATGAAGTTTTGTCTTTTATTTTTGTACTAGCTTGCTATCTTTCTTTTTTTTTTAAAATATGTATATATGGTAGCGTTGATATGAGATTGATACATCTTTGCTATACAAGATTGCTATCACGCTAGAATGTTATACCTTAAACATCATGTGATGTTTCTTATATAACTTTTATGATATTAATTCTACGAGCAATAATCTAATATATAAATTCTACATATTATAAAAAACCTCTATACCGCCGCTATATCAGCTTGAGAACCGCTAAATTAAATATCGTTCTGTTACCGTTATTATAGTTTTGACCGCGATAACTGCATAGTTTTGATCTTTTTTAGCACTTTAGCAAGTAACTCGTCATAAAATCACTTTACATTTGTGTTTGAATTTTTATAAGCCAAAAAAATATGATTATAATTCATCGGTTTTGTGGTTTTAAAACCGCCCCAATGTAAAAACCGCACCATAGCTATTGCTGTTTATAAACAGAACCGAACCACATAAAAATCGAACCGCACTTAAAACCACAAACTGCACCAAATACAAAAATCGAGCGGTGCGGTTTTAACAATCTAAAAACCGATCAATGCGGTTTTCGGTTCGGTTTTAGCCCAAAACCGCACCACTCTCACACCTACACATAATAGTATAGCATAGTTTTGAAAGAAAGAAAAAACACAAGCACCTTTGTATTTCACGAGATTGTTGTTACATATACATATACAAAGAGGACTTATTTGTTACTCTTGTAGAAAGAATCACATAGCCTATGACCATCATTCCAATTCATAACAAATTGCCTCCAAAACTATGAATCACGATTCCTAAATATGAAAACGATCATCAAAACTCAAACTCAAGAGGCATTTGAAAAAAAAACGCATGGAAGCTCGTCACATAATGCTATGGCGTCTTTGCCTGCAACAACCAGCACATGACAGTTACATACTAGAAACTAGAAATACCAGAAATACTTCAAACATAAATTTTCCATACAATACGAAAAAAAAAAAAAGTTCCAAAAAAAATACCTTCTTAGATACTTCTTGTGAATCTTCATTGCCCCCGTGCAAGTTTTCTTGGCATCCATATTCCCAGACATGTCATTCAAAATCTGCATAAAACAAAACCGAAATAAATTCAAGAAATCCACATCACGTGACATAATTAACCTTTTTTTTTTTGTTTTATGTTTATGTTTTCCGAATAAAGTCAAAGGGTTGGGTTGACCTTTACAACATCATCCAATCCCCTAGCTTCCGTCAATAACTTGTCACTCATGTCCTTGAGGACACTCGCTACAAGGAAAACCGCAATGGGTAGAGATGCAACGGGTTCGGGTCCGGGTTTGACCCGGGCCCGATTTCTTCTGTTTTCTCTTTCATATTTTCCATATTGGCGTATGGATTTTCTTCTCAATGAAAGAGAATCAGATTTATTGTGTGATTCGGCCCCCTCGTATAATGAGAATAGCTCGGGATTGTACTCCAAAGCCCACATCATCTGTTAGGGTACAAAATGGAAAATGATAATTATTATTTTATAATAAAAATGAAAGAAATAATTAATAATATAGTTATGGTAATTATTATTACCTCCCACATGTACAATGAATCTCCGAAAGAAAGTTCTCGCCTGAACAACACCATAAGCATACGGAATGCAAATAGGTAACCGCCTCCACCCAGGTCTTCTGTAATTTTTTTATACGTAAAAATGAAAGAAATAATTAATAATATAGTTATGCAAACAAAATAGTTTGATGGATGAAAATGAGGTGTTGTTTCTTTTTTACTTAAAACAGCTTAATGGGGACAGGACTTAATCCAGAAAAACACAACATACTTTCGCCGTTTTATCAATTTAACCGGTAAACTATTAATTTTTGTTATGATTATTATAATAATCGTTCAGTGGCTAAATCGATATAAAATAACAGTGCAATAGCTAAGACTATAAAATAATAAAAGTACGTTGTGTTTTTCTGAATTTTGCCATAATTTCAGAACCTGGTAACTGGAAAAATGTTTTTGTTAAACGGCCAAAAAAATAATGGTTTAATCACTACAGAAAATAGTTGAGGTACATTTTCTATATTTTGCCTAAAAAGAATTTATAACCAATTTGAAAGCCCAAACCCTTCAAAATTTGTAATCAATACTTGCATAAAGTCTAATTTAAATGCCCAAATTTTACAACTATCCCTATATAAGTAGCAATATAAATCAAGCATATATTACCTAAGTGTCGATGAAGTTTAGGATCAACAACTTGAGTGACAGTAGCCAAGTTATCAAGTTGTGTCTCTACCCCTACCGAGTTCCCTGTGCACCTGAAATTTCCTCGCTTTAAAAAATAAAATAAAAAAATATTAATTCGAGCATCAAGAAATTAAGAATAAATTGGTGAAAAAAATGCATATACTTACTAATCTTCGCATTAAACGTTCAAAGCACCAAAATGCATCTGCTTCATCTTCAAGAAGCATAATCATGGGGGAACAAAGATCACTCATTCCTGTTTTGTGTATTTGTTTTAGAATTGGAATCTTGATAGATCATAATATAAAATATATGTTTAATGATATATTTTATAATCCAAAATACCTTGACCATAACCAACATCTTTATCAAACCAAGCATAAACAGCGAGAATATCCCAAAGTTTTGCCAAATTTTCTTGCTTTTCATAAAACATTAGTGTTCTATCGGTACGAATCACATCAAGACCTGTTAAATTTGTAATTCAAAAAGAGAAAAGTTATATAATAGTATTTAAGAAAGCATATGATTATATTTCTATATATATATATATATATATATATATATATATATATATATATATATATATATATATATATATATATATATATATATATATATATATATATATAAACCTATTTGATGTAGAGCGAGCTTCCATTGAATTATTTCCTTGTCCTGTTCCCGAGAAACTGCAAACACGCGACTCGGTACATTATTAATAAGAATCGAGCATTAAAAGTTGTAGAATTTTAGGGTTTGAGAAATTTAAGATTACCATTTTCTTGAGATTGTGTTGTTGAAGGCTTTTCGGGATTTGTTCCTAACAATTCAATAGGATTGTGAATTAGATCGCCATTTGCTGTAATCACACGAGCTGTGATGAACTTCCCACTTCCAACAATGGGAAACATTTGTCTACATGATTCTTTTATCTCCGCATATTGTTCCCTAAAGACATTAAATAATATAAAATTTTGACTCTAAAAGACCTAAAAAAAATATATGTATTTGCAAAAAGAATCAGTGTAGTAGAGTAGTATAGGTCATAGTTTCTTTCATATCTGGTTGTTCTTTTGGAAAGAATGGACAAGTTACCTATTTACCCTTGTCATGATCTTTATTGATGACATTGGGTTGGGTCAAGAAGCATGCTTTTCTTTGCTTTATTGAAGGGTATTATGGGTATTACCTTCGTCTTTGTCGTATTTGTTCTCGTTCTTCAAATGTGCTATTATGATCATAACAACCGAGAAGAATTTCCCACACTTCTCCTCTAATTGATGGATGAATCCCCTAATTTTCATCAATGTACACGAATAAAAGAAGGTGAATAACAAACAAATAAACAGAACAGGACAAATAAACAGAACAGGACAAATAAACAGGACAAGACAAGACAAGACAAGACAAGACAAGACAAGACAAGACAGAACAGGTTGTACTGCTTTTGACTATGACTATAATGACAAAAAAATGCAGCTTTTGTTCGCCACAAAAAAGGTGGAAAAGTGGGACAAGGACTCATTCTCAATCTCTTGTCTTTGCAAAAAGACGCAAATACCCTCGCCATCATCATCATATGCCTAAACAAATTTGAGGTAAGATGTAGAGAACTTACTCCACGATAGATTCGACTAAGGCATCTGCCTATATCAAGAGAACCTTCATCTGTAAATGAAGCCCGCCACCTTTTTTCACTAAGTGTCCTTCCTGCCTGTATAATAGATAATAATTAAGAAGCTTTAGTAACAACTTCAAGAAACCGGTCATGATGGTGACATAAATAAGCAACATATAATCAACTACATATATCAACATCAATGGATGTCACATCCCAACAGTAATTAGAAGTGCCAATTCTCCTGCTAGATTAACTTATTCTTCAAAAAACGAAAAATCGAACAAACAATTGGTGTACATACTTCCCGGACGATCCAAGAAGATTAGGATTACAGAAGATCGAATATTAAAGGCTAAAACAACAGAGGTTAAAGAAACGACGTTTAAAAAAGCTAAAAACGCAATGAATTAAACAAAGCAGAAATCAAGAACCCACAAATTTAATATCGTTTACGAGGGTAATTACCCATTCCAGGTTGATTGGTTAACCAAACTGATCCGATCGTTTAAACGAAGAAAGGGTTTTACCTTGATTCTAAAATTGGTTTTCGGACCATCGGAAAATTCAGCTCGAACCTCGTAGAATGAATCAGTTGGTAGTCCCGGGTCTCTTCGTAGAAGGTTCATCTTCTATTGCAAACTTTATCTTCAAACCAGATCTAACAATGGGGGGTTTTGATTTCCTTAATATCAAATCAATTAATTGAAGGACAACACCCACCCCATCCACAACCACCTCAAGAAACAAAACCCAAATGAGATCTTGACACAAAATTCAAGGCGATGGCGCCAATTTTTTCTGGGTTGGGTGGTGGTGAGGAAGGGGTGGCGTGAGGGAGGAGATCGTGGTGGTCGTTGGTGGTTGGGGGTTGGTTAGTGCTCCTGTCTATGCAAGTTGTATACTTGTATAGAAGGAGATGTGGCCGCGGTCAATATTGACCTTCTTCGTTCCCTCCAGCCCTCCACCGATTCACTCGTTTATTTATTTTTTATTTTTTTATGTTGAGCTCGATATTAATGTTTTCCCGTCAAACACACACAGTTGAATCCATTGGTTTCAGTTTCTCGTGGGAATTTTGGTGCGTTGACGAAAAATATGTGGTATTACTCCCTTTGTTAAATTTTATAATATTTGAGAAAACGTTATTTAAAGTTCTTAAAAAAATTTCAAATTTAACACCGTGTTTTAAAAGTTTGCAATTTAGTCACTGGATTTTCATAAAATTTGTAAAATTGACCCAAAGAAATACGACCTCTCTGAGATATATGGTTTCCCTTCCTTGTTCAAGTTCCGATTACTTGACTTCTAATCAATCTAGTCCAGACTGCCCCGGCATTCGGTGAAATGAGTGGAGATCTTCCTTCCCCCTTGCTAGTGAAGAAAGGATGATACTTGAAATTTTGACCATACGACAGGATGACAACAAGTTTCCCGGTTGCATTACATCTGATGTGGCAATCGAGTGAAGTGGTAGCCACATGGGTTCATACATCAACTGATTTTAGTATAAAGGTTACGTATTCTCTAGGGTTTGAAAGCAATTGTAAAGTTTGTGCGTCTTCTCCTTCCATGGCATCTGATGCTTGTTCTTCTGGTTCAAACGCACACACAAGTCATCGAAAAAGGCATAATCAGCCTTTTAGGAGATGCTATTGTGGTTTGGAAGCTCTATTTGCAATATCTGTGAGTGATAAAAATCATTTACAAAGGTATTTTTGTCGCAGGTATTTCCCAGACGACAAAGAGGATTGTGGCTACTTCGAGTGGTATGATGAAGCACTTACAAGCTCATGGTATAAGGATAAGGTCAACGAATTTAAGTTTCACACCAAGGACTTCCAGTAGACCGAAGTATCTATGAAACTCCAAACGAAAACCCCAACTCCAATATGTTGTTTCTGATGAGGGTTATGATTTCCCTGTTTCTGGTTTTGATCATCCTTGTAGGGATTTTAATTTACTTGTTGTACAATCGTTAAGTGGTTTGGTTAGTTGTGTATGGGTTTAAATATGGTCCAATGTTTGACCAAATTAATGTTGTAAGGTCCAATGTTGATCTATTTTGGTATGTAAGTGCAATGACACGAATTTTGAATGATAAGGAAGTTTCTAGAATTATGTTGTAATCAAGTTTGACATGGAATGCATATAAAGGTAATTTACTTTGACATGGAATGTTTAGTATAGTAATATAATTTGACATGGAATGTTTAATATGGTAATGTACTTAGACATGGTATGTTGTAATGTTCATAACTTTTGACATGGAATGCATATAAAGGTAATGTAGTTTAACATGGAATATTTAATATGGCAATGTACTTAAACAAAGGATGTTGTAATCATAATGAATTTTGACATGGAATGCATATAAAGTTAATTTAGTTTGACATGGAATGTTTAATATGGTAATGTACTTAGACAAGGGATGTTGTAATTAGGGCTGGCAAATATGTACCGTGGAGAACCAACCAACACGCTACCAACCGTACCAATTAAATCAGTAGCCAACATGTTTAGTAGCCAATATATTTGGTCGGTAGTACCATACCAATTAAGCAATGTTGGTACGGTAATGGTACAAAATTTTAAATACCACGGTTGTACCGTACCAACCTATATATATATATATATATATATATATATATATATATATATATATATATATATATATATATATATATATATATATATATATATATATATATATATATATATATATATATATATATATATATATATATATATATATATATATATATATATATATATATGTTTATTATCCAAATCCCTTTTTGATGTAGTTTATTTCTCATAAAACTAAAAATACTTAATGGTCAAACGCTGTTTACAAACACGTCGAAAGTGAAGGATTAAAACAATTATCAATATTTTAATGGTCAAACGCTGTTTATTTCCCTCTCGTTCCCACTACCCACCCTCTCGTTCCCACTACATAGATCGAAGTTCTCATTCCCACAATTCTTCCTTAATCGACAATTGCAAGTTCTTAATCAGCAATCAAAAGTGTCAAACTCTGTCAAAATATAAATTATGTTTTTGGTATATACCAATACCAATATGTACCAACCAAACTTGTTGGTAGCCAAACAAGTTGGTACCAAGTATACTTGGTATGGTACTGGTAACTAAATTTATCTACCAACTATAGTTGGTACGGTACGTGGTATAGGAGAAAAAAACTCGGTACCGTACCAATTCTACCCCTAGTTGTAATGGTAATAAATTTTGACATGGAATGCATATTAAGGTAATGTACTTTGACATGGAATGTTTAATATGGTAATGTTGTAATTGTAATCAAGATATGAACTATCCGATCTAGTTGTACAGTAGAACAAACTAATACAAGTTTATTATAATTAAATTTCACTACCAATGCAAGTTTATTATAATTAAAGAATTAGAAGGGACCTTGTAATAGTACTCAAGTTTGACATGGAATTAACACCATAACGATCAACATTGTATCAGAACTAGTAATAGTAATCAAGTTTGACATGGAATCCAAGTACTCAACCCAATTTACAAAAAGGGTACTTAAGTTTAGGTATATACTATTTACAAAATAAACATATTTCCAACTAGGACAATTTAATACAAAAAGGGCGCATAAAATAATTGCCCATTTACCCCTACAATTCCTAATATTCACCTAGTCAATAATTAGAGGATCCCCGCTGCTTGCACCTACAAAACCAATATGCTGACTCAGGTTTCTTTTCAATATTCTCTCAGACTTGTTTCTCAATTTCAGCATTTGCTTGGATGGTTGGGTTTCTTCGATTCCAGATTGGGTTTATTCAATTCCTACCTCAATCTCAGTATGCTCTTCTGTTTCGGCAACCACATCAGTAGCCTCTTTAATTTTCACTTCAATCTAACTATCCTCTTCCTCTATAGGGGTCGTGATCGCTACTTCTAGCGGTAAATCTTGCAAAACGCGTAGTACCTCATCAGTTGAGTACCCCGACTCCAGAAGGTCTGCTGCATTTCCATGTCCCACCAATGTTTGTTCAACTGTAACATCTAGTAGCCCTTCTTCAACACCTTTCTTTACAGGAACATCTGCTTTTCGTACCAAAATCTCCTTTCCCTGATCACAAAAACATGTCATTTAGCGATATACTTTGAGAGTGCAACAAGAAATAGCAATATACTTTCAAAATGTAATAAAAATTCAAATATACTTTAAGAATACACTGAGACATAGCGATGTACTTTGAGAATGCAACAAGAAAGCAATATACTTTCAAAATGTAATAATAAATAAAAATATATTAAGAATGCATCGAGACATAGCGATATACTTTGAGAATGCAACAAGAAGTACCTTTCTTTGGCACTTGTCTCTATTTGGCTTGTTTTAAGGGGTCCAGATCCGTAGGTTCTACCAGCTTTGGCACTTGTCTCTGTTTGACTTATTTTAAGTGATCTTCCCATTTTTTTCTTCTGTTTTGGTAGCGATGGTTTTGTTGGATTTTTACATGTTCTTTTTTGTTGTGTCCTGATTCCCAACAGTTTGTGTAAATTTTTGTGCCACCTATAGCCCTTAGTCTCTTATATGATCCATCATCCTCTGTCACATGTCTTTTTCTTTTGGTTGTAGGCCTCCTTGGCATTCTTCTACCCAATGGTGGTAGTGGTCTAATGTACAGGGTTTTGACCCACATACTACTACCATTTAAAGGCCTAATGTTACCTTTGTATGTCTGGGCAAACATCTCTTTACTAAAGTAGTTATTGATAAATCTTTCTGCTTGTTGATGGGTGTAGTTCAATGCAACACAAGCATGGACACATGGAAACCCTTCTATTTCCCAAAGTCTACATGTACAAAGCCATGCTTTTAAGTCTACTTTAAACGAATCAAAGCCTAGCTTAACTTCAAACAGTTGGCAATCACTTGCAATAACAGGCCATAACCTGTATTTTTAATAGAAAGTTAGTAATGTATCTCAAGAAGTTACTAGTATGACAGATTTAGCAATGTACCTCATGTTAGCACAACGGTGATTTAACTTTCTTAAGATGGCAGGAGAAACATCATCATTCCATGTCAGGTGTTTGGTTGACATTCTGCAGAACCTTTCCATAGTATAAATTTGTTTGTCCTCCAAAATGGTTAGTATTGGTTTTGTCCTTGCCTCGAGTATGATAGAATTGAAGCTTTCAGATATACCATTTTCCACACCTTCAGAAACCTTTTCGTCACCAAAGAATGTCCTACTCCAAGTGTTGGGGTCCCTTTCAATGAGATACTGATATGCGCTACTATTCATAGCCTTCAATTCCTCCATTAAAATTTTGTTTTACTAAATAAATCATGTCATTTTTGTATCACTGAAAAGAGATAATGCCACCCGGAAATCTAAAATGCTTAGGGTGTGTTTGGAAAACCCAATCACAATGAACACCGCAATATAATATGGAAAACCCATAATGGGAAAAACTACTATGAACGACACTCTTAATGATTTTTAATAAACCTTTATTATAAGGGAATAAGGAAACATTGTTGTGAATAGGAAAAGTAACAACAAAAAATGGAATAAATGTCAAAAAAAAAAACACTAATCAGATGTATATAATAAACCTATAACGATTTCTAACTTAATAATGAAACTAGTAAGAGTAATGAAAGTTTCTCAACTAATAAGGACTCTTGATACCATCTCAACACTCTTTAGTAAAAGATTATTTTGTAGTCCTAATAAATAAATAAATAAATACGTATGATTGTTGTTGGAGAAAATGTTGCTTATAAAAGCTGCACAACAACAAATGCAACACTTTCAAGAATAGCTTCATTAGTACCAGCAACACAATCCATGCAAATAAGGGCTTACACTATGTTTCCGAGTTTTTGCGGGGAAAGAAAAGAGGGGGACGGGAAAAAGAGAGAAGAAGTGAAGGGAAATAGAAAGATAGTTGTAGTTTCGTGTTCCCGAGTAGAAGAAGAAATGAAAGAGATATAAACATTTTATGTGTTCCTGTGTTGAAACGAAGAGAAATGAAATTTACAATTAAGTCTTATTTTCAATAATCAATTATCCCTCTACTTTCTTTCTTTTCTTACTAATTTCTTCCGTTAAAAAAATTGTAGAACATCACATTCTTTTTATTTCTTCTCGGTTCCATACACTTCCCTTCATTTCTCTCGTTGAATGGGACTCGGGAACTAAGCATTAGGGATATCATTAACGGTCTTTATTATGAGAATTAAGTCATTAACTAGGAGTCAAAGCCTCAAAGGTAGGACTCCTATGATAGACTTCTATAGAAAGAAAACGTGTCAACGTACGTAAGTAAAGTTCATAAGAGAATATGCAAGCTTAAAACATCTTAAGTAGTAGTACAAGGGTTATAATCATTTACTAAATGAAATTACCTTGTTTATGTAAGCTACTTTGATCCGACAAATGTATGTAAATGTGGCAACTTAAAAATGTGACCATGATATGTATCGTAATTGCAAATGTGGTTGCTAGTTGACGTGTTTGATATAAAACAAAATGGACATCTTATAAGTAAAATACTTTGTTGAACTTAGGAGTGTCCATCGAGTTGAGGTTAGACCGAACCTAAACAAGAAATAGAAAAGTATGAAACAAAAATCGGACTCATGACTTTTTATTAGAGTAAATTACAAAAATGTTCTCTATTGCATGTTAAAAATTTTGGATTTAATCCAAATGTTTCATTTGTTGCACAAAGGGTCCCTATTACATAGTATCATTGCACCTTTGGTCCTTGAACCATTTAACTTAACAGTACATCCGTTAAGTCAATGGTAAATGACCAATTTACCTTTGACCTCTCCATTTTGTTTACCTATTTCATCTTCATCCTTAAGGACCCTAAAACCCAGAAGATATAGTCGATCAAAAAACCCAAAACAAATACTAAAAATAAACTTGAAATCTAATAAGAATACTTTGTTGTTTTGTAGAGAGTAAATTACAATTGTCATGCACAAACTAACGTTACAAGTTTCGTGGACAGTGAGTAATTAATGGGGAAGAGATTTAAAAAACTATGTAAACCAAAAAAAAAAAAAAAACTTATTATCAAAACTTAATGCACAACAACAATCTTACGTTTCTAACTATTCGTCTGAATCCAAAGAACATTTTCGTGAAGGGTGTCTTGTCATTGTTCTTAGCTTTCAGAGAGTAAATCTTGTCTCCTACGAAAGTATGCTTTCACAAAATTTACCTTTCTTTTATGAATTTTGTAGCAACCCATCAAGAGCTTTAACACTCATATTATTGTTCTTACCAAGTTTAGTTTTATTAAACTTTGCCCTCGATTTGCCAAATTTTGTCGTGTGATAACATTGGCACAGCCTTGCTTGCATACGTCCTTATGAACTAACCAAGTATCGGGTTAATTTGTGCACTCATATTTAAAGGCGTTTGGAAGCTTCAACCTCATAAAGAACAACCATTTATACATCAAATGTCGTTAGTAATAAGATCGGTGATTGTACATATTAACGATAATCTGATATTAACGGGTAGGTATCTTCTTGTTTGATCTAAAGATTCCAAAATAAACAATTCTGAATTTCTTTTCAATTCAAAGCTAAGATTTTTATTGTGTTGTGAGGGAACTAATCAAACATCTGTTAGGAATCGGACAGGGTACACGCAGCGGAAACACACTATCACACACACACAAACTCACGAAAATAAAGCAAAAGATAACACAAGGATTTTACGTGGTTCGGATTCGGTGTCAATCCTATATCCAAGGGCTACAACTATGTTTTCTTATTAACTCAATAAGATTACAATTTATAACTCTCTACAAGTTATTTTCGATGCACACTTTCTCTGCTACACAACACACATATATATAGCTGTATATGTGCATAAACTTCCATATATATATATATATATATATATATATATATATATATATATATATATATATATATATATATATATATATATATATATATATATATATATATATATATATATATATATATATATATTATATATTGCTTTCCGTCAATTTAGAAGAGAAAAGTAAGAGCACACAAATGTTAGGCAAAGGTTGGAAATTGACGTTCACCAATTCTGTGGCCATCTTCTTTGACCACCTTTTCCTCCACCAATTTTCTCCACCAACCAACAATCTCCCACTTGGAAAAAATAACCCAACAATTCTCCAGTAATCTTAAAAAACACCAAGTCTTCCAAGCCTCCAGTTCCCAAGAACAAGCTAAACTTAGTCAATTTCCTAGTTGCAGCCACCCCTCATTATCAAGTACTAAAAGGGGCCAGTTGAAGCTCCTACAAGCTCCAACTCAGTCGTAGCCAATCCCACTACCGACTCATCCTCTGTCTCAACCGGTTTGGACACTCCACCAGCTCCATAGATACACCGAGGACCACTAACACTCTCCAAACTTTGCAAACTTCCAACAGGAGAGAATTTTTCAGTCTTAGTCTTCAAAACCCAACGGCTCTTTGTAACTGTACCCGGAACACACCCCGTGCTCCCACTGTTACAAAATCCCCTAAATGATTTAGACTTTCCGACTCGTTCAGCTAACATCCCCTTGGCTCCAGAATTCATGTGTGCAAAATGAACTCTCTTAGCACTAGATTTAGCGAACCAGATTTTGCCATGCTTAACCGGGACGGTCATACTTCCCTCAGCAGGTACCTCAACCATATACAATGACCCACGCTTCATACCTTGAGCAATCACCGAATTACCATTGACCACCCTCCATTTACCACCACCAAACCTTACTTCCAGTCCTTGTTTATCCAGCTGACCAACAGAAATCAATTTCTTCTTCAGCTCCGGAATCACCCTGACATTCTTCAGGTTCCATGTAGTTCCCAATGAAGTAACCAGATCAATATCTCCTATGCCCGTTACTTGAAGCATCTCGTCATTTGCTAACCGTTCCTTCCCAAAATCTCATTCTTTTAGATTCACCATCGTTTCTCCGTTGTCCATGGCGTGAAACGAAGCCCTTGAATCCATGACCCAAGAGTCTACAGAACTTTCCATACTTAGTATCAGTGCATCATCCTCAGACACACCCTCAGCACCAGCAATGTTCAATTCTTTCTTTGGACATTGACTCTTAACATGTCCCACCTCTTGGCAGTTCCAGCACTTCACATTCTTCCAAGTTCTAGATGAACTTCTTCCCCGACTCCCACTGCTCCCACTATTTCTGCTATTCCCTCTACCTCTTCCGATATTTAATAACTCAGAAAAAGACGAGCCACCTTGATTCTTGCGTCTGGTATCCTCGCCTAGAACCAAATCTCGAACCCCTTCAAACGTCATACCACTGGTCCCCATGGAACTCGTAACAGCAGTAACTGTTCCTGACCAGCTATCAGGTAGTGAAGCTAGTAGTAGTGAAGCTTGAGTCTCATTATCAAATTTAATTCCTACAGATGATAATCTGGACAGAATTGAAATTAGATTGTTAATGTGAACCGTAACTGAGCTGTCTTCATTCATCCTTGTCGTGAACAACTCCCTCATCAAGAACACCTTGTTAGCCGCCGACGGTTTCTCATACATGTTCGTCAGAGCATCCATCATACCACGTGCCATGGTTTCCTTCATGATGTTGAAAGCAACGCTCCTTTCCAACGACAACGTAATAACCGCCTTAGCTTTCTTGTCCTTTGAGTTCCACGCATCTTCGGCAGCTTTTTCCATTTTCTCCGGTTTGTCTCCAAGTACCACGTCCAAATTTTTCTGACATAGCAATGCTTCTAATTGCATTTTCCACCAGCTAAAGTCAGAACCGTTGAACTTCTCGATTACAACCTTGTCTTCAGCCATTACGACAAACAAGAGACAAATATTTTATAGTACTTTTGTGTGACAGAACAGTACCCTTCAAAGTACCGAGATACCTTTAATACGATTAATAGAAATTAGTTTCTGATGTGGAAGATCAGACAAAACTGCAACCACAGAGCATACTCTAATTTCTAAAACCGAGAGCTCCTCCGGAACCCGAAGCTCTGATACCAGTTGTTAGGAATCGGACAGGGTACACGCAGTGGAAACACACTATCACACACACACAAACTCACGAAAATAAAGCAAAAGATAACACATGGATTTTACGTGGTTCGGATTCGGTGTCAATCCTACATCCACGAGCTGCAACTATGTTTTCTTATTAACTCAATAAGATTACAATTTATAACTCTCTACAAGTTATTTTTGATGCACACTTTCTCTGCTACACAACACACATATATATAGCTGTATATGTGCATAAACTTCCATATATATATATATATATATATATATATATATATATATATATATATATATATATATATATATATATATATATATATATATATATATATATATATATATATATATATATATATATATATTATATTGCTTTCCGTCAATTTAGAAGAGAAAAGTAAGAGCACACAAATGTTAGGCAAAGGTTGGAAATTGACGTTCACCAATTTTGTGGCCATCTTCTTTGACCACCTTTTCCTCCACCAATTTTCTCCACCAACCAACAACATCGAATATTGAAAATGCATTAAAAAGCAAAATAGAAACATTAAAAAGTAAAATAGATTGGCTTACATCAATGCTTCGTTCTATGAAACCAACAATCCATTTCTTCAAATGAAATTTTTTATAAGATCTTCAATCCTTTTTTTTTTTTTCACGGGTTCAGCAGTAAATTAGTGGCCACGGGGTTAGCTTCTCTTTTTAGAGAGAATGCATGAAGGAATAACCAATATTTGGAATTATTTTATTTTTCTATTCCCGGTTACTTATTGTCAATGAAAATTGTAATTAACTCTGCATACCAAAGTTGTAATCTACTTTGTACAAAATAATGGATTATTTTATATTAAGTTTTAATTATATTGGCTTTGTAATAAAATTTGATTTTGTTTTATTTAATTTTAGAATTGATAGGGTTTTTAAAGATGAAGATGAAGGTGATAAAGAAAATGCAGAAGATACGGGTAGATTGATCATCAGAGTTGATTTAACAGGTGCACCGTTGAAGTAAACGGTGCAACGACCAAAGATGCAATGAAAGTATATCTCAGAGATCATTTATGCAGCAAATAAAACATTTGGACTAAACCCAAAACTTTTAACATACCACAAGGACCATTTCTGTAATTTACTCTTTTAATCATAAAAAAATTCAAAATATAAACAACAAAGAGTTAGGTTTTTATCGTTCCGGATCAAGTTCTACACATCTCTTGTTGTAACATAATAATTGATTAAAAAATAGTAATTGATTATTTTGTTATTCAACTAAAATTACAAGTTAGGTATATTCTAAAACTACGGTAAAGCAAAGCATCACCCTAAAAAAGCAAGTAATTGACAAATTCCCCCTCACACCAAATATTCTTTGCACTCTCACCCAAGAGATCTCATTACAACCAAAGGCTTCTACAAATACCCAATCATAACTTCACATCCTTGCATTCAAATCTATCACATTTTCAATGGCAAAACCAGTCATCATCATTGGTCTTTTAAGTCTGTTGTCGTTGATACATAACGGAAATGCGTATGAGTTCATGGTTGGAGGTTCAGGTGATTGGAGTCTTGCGTCAGCCTCCTATAACCAATGGGCCGAAAAAAGCCGTTTTCAAGTCGGAGACACAGTTAGTAAGTTTATAACATATACTAGTCTCATGTTAGAGTCTCACATCTATCCTAAATATATCTTTTACTTTAGAAAGAGATATCAATTTTTTTAGTCAGAGTCCCACATCGACCGGACACGGTCCAACCCATGTTTATATTTAATGGAGTCTCTTCTCTCTATTGAGGGCTCTTATGGAGAGAAAAACCACATACTACATATCTAAGATGATGATCATGAGCTAAAATCGTTCTTATATATATTTTCGTTTTTCCTTTTTATATGAATAGTGTTCAAGTATGAGGCCGGGAAGGACTCGGTGGTTCAAGTAACGAAAGACGATTACAACAACTGCAACCCGGCCTCACCCATTGCAAAGTACAATGATGGTCATTCAATGGTGAAGTTAAACGAATCCGGACCTCATTACTTCATAAGCGGACTCGTGGAAAACTGTAAAAAGAACGAAAAGATTGTGATCGTTGTAATGGCAGATCGGAGCAACCGTTCACCGCCAAGTTCACCGCCGTCTCCGGCTCCAGCAGGCGAAGAGTCTCCATCTCCTCCACCTTCCGGCGAAGAGTCACAGTCTCCTCCCCCAGCTCCGGCAACAGAAGACAATAACCCAACACCAGCCCCAAATGCTGCAACATCAATCGTCACAAGTTTCATGTACTCTTTTATTGCTTTTGCTGGCTCTTCACTTGTCTTTGTTTTTTGAGTACACGAGTGGTTTGCATAAAGTGTAAGGTTTGCTTTTGTTGTTTATTCTTGGCATTTTGTGTATGATACACGAATAAGTTGTCACCATGATTGTATTGATTAATATTGTGATTAAACAATGTATGTATTCAAGGAAATAAACTAGTTTTTTTGTGTAATACACAAATAACTCGCATTTTTTCTACTGATAATAGCCATACTAACAATTCCTTTCGCATAATAACTACATACATCTTTTCTCGATAATAGCAGTATTTAATAGATAAAGCACATGTTCTTTGTTTAGATTTCTTTTTTTTATAGATGGAAGTAATTCCAAAATTTTCTAACGCAAATATATATTATATGGTTCGGATTTATATAGTAAAAATGGTCTGGAATGGGTCGATGCTAAAAGTTCTTTACATAGACTAACCCTCTTGTACTCCACCTAAAAATTCTTTCCCAATTCAACTTTTTTCACCAGTCTCAACGTGTTGTGCAGAATCGAATCCAGTATCCCAGCAACCTAAATCATTTTATTAAAAAAAATAATATAGTATTAGTTTTAAATAGTATATATTTTTTTTAATTCTATTTAACCGAGATGCGAGGTGAAGACTAACCGTGAAAACACCACCAATAATGGCACAAACATTGGTGATGAAATGAGAAAACGATTTGGAATTTTCTGTTATCAAGACCTGGTGATAAAAGAATGGTTAAAATTATAACCAAATTTTAAAGGAAGATTATTAAAAAAAAAATGGGGGTTAAAATTTTAAATCCAAACCTGCATTGGAGATAGCTCAAAATGGAACTTGACAACAGGGATGGAAAGAGCATGCATCAAGCTACTATGTGCTGTGTACTCATAATCCTCAATCAGTTGATGAGATGACCTCATTACCTCAGTCTTCACAACTTGAAGATAATGCTCTACCTACAATGTACAAGGTAATGGAATCAGTCATTCCATTCCATGATCATGTTTGTTGGGCTTTAGGAATAGCGAGTTAGATTGCTTACGGTAACATTAGCCCGATCTTCGGGATCGGTGAGATATGCCTGGCCATTTAACTTGTCATGGCTTACACCAATGTAAGGCAGTATTCTCTTGATATCACTCATCACCCTTGGATTGATCTTTTTACCAAACGAAAAGGCAGAAATTACATGTGACATGTTCATCAAGGAAGCATCAAACGAGTGGGACCCGGAACGTGCTGAAATTACAAGATTACCCGGAACCTGCATGCCATGCATATGAGTAGTCATGAGATGATTGGAATTTTATGATTACTCCACTATTTAATATCTATCTGATTTATTTACCTTCTTGACTCGTACAAACCCTTCGATTCTACATCCTGCTTCTGATGGTGCAGGTCTTTTTGCATTTTCTTCTGTTTTTCCAGATTTACCCTCCAAGGCCAGATGTGACTCCACTGCAATGGGGGCAACCAACTCTTCCATTGTCTGCATGGAAGGAAGCATTAGCTAAAGGAATATGCAGCTAGGACAAGACACGACATAACAGGTTGTATGGTCTTTTGTCTCCTTGTCCTCTTCATCGAAAATAGCGTTTTGACTCATTTGCATATAAAATTTGTGTTCTTACTTTCACCAAGGTATCTGTATCTCGGTCTCCATAATATGATTCATGCTCATGGTGCCCATTTTCATCCCTAATTTGTAATAAACAATTAAGGAAACACAAGTATTTCATAAACAAAATATAATCTGCTAAATTAGACTCAAAACAGCAAGTGGCATACCTAACATCACTGCCCTTGCGGAAAATCCGAATAGATGGATAACCTTGTATGTGGTGCCTGAAAACCAAATACACCAATATGATATGACCAAATTAGGGTTTAGGGTTTAGGGTTTAGGGTTTACCTTCTACAGAGGTCAACTTCTTCAGTGCAGTCAACCCTCCCCATAATGATACGCCCATCTACTTCAGGATCGTGTCTGGGAACACAAAGATGAGTCAGCAAGTGATAACAAGAATTGAGTTACCATTTAGTGAATATGAATTTGTTCTTAAAATAGATAGTCAGTAACATAGATGATAGATAGACCTTTCTCTTAATATTTTGGCTGCTTTCTCCCATGACGGTTTCTGACATAATAGCAGGAAAGGATGGAAAACAAATGTTAAAACAGGTTGTTAAAATGTAAAAGAAATCTTCAAAAAATTGCATTTAGATTAGATGGCCAAACTTACAATTTGGTCCTTCAAGTTAGAATATTACGTACTTTTCGTTTATTTAATCGTATATTAATACTTTAACTTTAATATTTGTTACTTGTGTTATTTTATATATATATATATATATATATATATATATATATATATATATATATATATATATATATATATATATATATATATATATATATATATATATCAAAATGATATTGATTTATGATATATCTTAAATCTGATTTTACATATCGAACGAATTTAAAAATGTTTGTTATATGCAGAACGATAATTAGTTGTTATAAATAATTGTCTTGGTTATAATCGTCTAATAATATAACTTATAAAGTTATTGTAATAAAAAGGATGCGAATAAAATTTGAAAAAAGCTAATAAATGTAAGGGTATTATTAAAAATCTATATAATTTAGAAAAAACAAATATACTTAAACTATTCTTTTTGTTGTTAAAAATGGTGTAATGGGTTAGAGATGAATCACTTTTTACACCAAAAATGACACCATTTTGGTGCAAAAAATAGTGTAATGGATATGTAGTAAGAAGCATATGAGAATACCAGACGGTTACTCCAATAGCACCAAGGAGCATAGAAATTTACAACCAAAATTGAATGCCTGCATTTTAACAAAAATAATATATTGATAAATATTACAAAAACAATTTCAATATCAACACTGTGTGCAAATAAAAGTAAGCATCCAAAAAGAGAGTAAATTATTATTGGTTCACATACTGATGAGAAATTCTATCAAAATTGCGTGAATTTAGAAGAACAGATCCTTCACCATATTCCTCATCAACCTCATCATCATGTTTGACCATATTAGTAACTGGTCCAGAGTCAAACTCAGAGCCAGTAACTTGTAAATGTTTATCAATTGAATATTTGCGCACTGTTTTTGTTATATTCAACCTGTTCTGCATATAACAGAAAAACAACCATGATAAATTAATATTAGATATTAAAATTGATAATTAAAAGGTAAGATCTTGAAACTTACAGTTCCCAGTACATCACTCACGTCCACAGATGCAAACTCACAGGATAAAGCAGGAAAACTGCATTGGAATTTGGAATGATAAAAATATATAATGTAAACACAATCATGATATATTTCTTTAGTGATCAAGAGCAAAAAAGCAGATTAATGATACCTAATATTAAAATCAATCCGTAAGTAATCCCCATCTGAACTTCTGTCAACTATGACAGATGTCGAGGTACTGATGCTCAAATAATTATGTAGCTCCTGCAATGAGAGAATATAAGAAGTCGATAACAATTCATAACAATGGCATGTATATACATAAAATATAGAGAATTTAATTAAAGAAGTGAAAATTTTTTGTTCTAACCATTCCAAATAAAAACATCATGGAAACGGCTGCTATGATAGACAACCCTGCACCTGACAGTGACGCCTCTGTCAAATCTCTAGGAATTTTTCTGCCATAAAATAAAAGAGTATATAAATCATGTAAAATTGAAGTGAGAATTTGATTTGGAGTATTGTATAAATTGATGTAATTATTATATCCAGACTAATCATTTAAGTGTCTATTGTATCCTGGTTCGGGTAGGTGTATGATTCTAGAATTTCTATACTAATGTAATTCATCTTGATGTAATTCCCCATTGTTGAGCACAAAGTGACTCTCAAAGTCTTCTTTTGTAAGTCTGGTTTTCATGGTTCATGAATTCCCTGGTCAAAACATGTCAACTTCTCTGGTCTTTCTAATTTCATTTATGGGTCTTTCAAAATCCATAGGAATTCAACAAATCAAGTATCCTTTGTGGGGAAAACATCCGAACTAAATATGCTGTGCCAATAGCAAATGCATGTAACTAAATGATTAGGGTAGATTTGGGAACTCCATCTCTACAGCTTCAAATCGAAGTTGGAGTAAATTGGTTCGAAATTGAAGTAAACGAGATATGATTTCAGTTTGAGATCTATAACACATGGAAGCAACTGACTCTCGGTGTTAAATCTCTCCGTCATTACTCGATGTGTATAAAAACATGTCTCTAAAGTAACCGCAATGTTCCTAGCAGCAGAAAGAAATTCACAAGCACATCGAAGGAGATCGAGTACATTCATCAAATAGAACCTCAAATACACCACCACAATGAGTCACATAAACGCATGAAACAATTACGAATAATTACCAAACGCAAAGTAAATAAAACAATTAGTCATCAATGGCAATAACGCATACTTTTCGAACTTATGATAACCACAAGCACTGAAGCATCAATGATAACAGTTACAACTATAAGTTGCAATTACTGAAATTAAACCTGTAAAAATCGACAGATTTGATCTTGGCGGAAGTAACCATGTTTGTGAACTGGATCTACGAAAACAGACACCAATATATTAAATTCAATTAGGGTTTTTTGGTGCTGTCTAGTTCGCGAATCCGAAAGGAACGAATTTGTGCTTCCTTTTTGTGCTCTTGAAACTTGGAAGAAGAAAATCTTACGAGTTACGTTTTCAGCCGATTTATTTGTTGTACCTGAAATCCAGGGGATTTCATTTGGTGCATGTGAGTATAGGCTACTGTAACGTGGACTCGCTTTGAGTACGACACACAACAGAGCGCTAATGGAGGTTAAATGACATAACTGCCCCAAGGTTTCGTTTAACCGCATAAATTACTCTCATGTTTAGATCATTACAATAGTCAAATAGGCAAGAGATAATATTTTGAAACAGCTTTGTATCTATTTTAAGACCTTATAAAGACTCCTTTTTTCTTTCGAAACATAAATAGTTAAAAAGACACCACCTTAAATTGGTTTTGGTGTAAAATGTAAAAACCCTTGATAAATATTTCATGATGGTAATACTTTTTCACTATTAATATACTTTGTTTAGATGTTTATTATCTAGTTTCTTATATGGGTGTAAATCAAGTTATTTGAACTTTAGTTCGAATACCAAAAAAGAAAAAAGTTTGGATCGTATAATAAGTTGAATACAAGTTTATAAGAGTTAGACCAAATTTATAATGGAGCTTTTTAAATCACGTATAACATTAAAATGATAATATATGTGTAATTATGGCTATGAGTGAGTCGTCTAATCAAGTTCTCTAAGTTTGTGTTCATCCAAGTCGAAGCTTTCTTTTTGAACTTGAATCGAGCACGAAAAATCGGGGACGATAGTCTATCATTGTTATTTTAGGTTTACCGCATTACTTGCTTCTTTATTACACTTTCTAAAATATGGGTTCACATGGATTGTCTTTTCCATCTACACCCCTTGATTTGGACTATCATACTCTTGTGTCTTGGCTTGTTATTTAGGATTGAGGTAAATAGGTTTATTTGTCTCACCTTAGATTATTGAATTTTTCTTTGTATGTATTAATTATTTAATTGATAAAAACACCATTTCACTTATAGTAGGCGTTAACTAGTAAATGTGTACATTTATAGATGACACATTAGCATCTACACCATTTACCCTCTTACTTCAAATTATGCACATGTCAACTCGTTTTTAATAATAGTTTATTCCAAAATGATTTATGTATTACCTAATTTTTTTTCGGATCAAATCAAAATAACCTAAACTGAGGTTGTTCAAACTAAAACCTAACAGCCATTTGTGATGGTTCAGAATTGTCCTCGTTTAGTCACAGACTTGCATTCAGTTTAGATCGTATATCTCTTCCACATATGTTTTGTAAATTGTATTGTGATTCTCTTATCCTTTTTTTGTTTTTACATGGTAGCATTCGATCCTAAAACTGATAGTTCACCATGAATGGTAGTTGTGATAAGTTACTTACAAATGTTGTGTCCAAATATTGTGATAAGTTACTTACAAATGTTGTGTCCAATAGAAACTAAGTCGTTGAAAACCAAAAGAGAAAAAATTGGAATAATTTGAATATATGTGTATCTATATTGATTGCGCTTATCCATCCTACTGTTTTTATACAATCATTATTTTGTTTTAAGATATTAAGAAAATTGGGAGTTTCATTTTAGTTAGAAAATATTTTCAATCTTTAAGAGAATTTAAATGATGCTAATATCAAATTGGCTTATGAAGGTGTCACTAATTTATCAGGTAGGGTGAGTATGGTATTATTTCAGTTTTTGACTAAAAACAAACCAAAACCATAATTCATGCTAATTAAATTAAACAAAAACAAGTAATTTACTGAAAGATAATACAAGATATCGTAAACATATGCTCATTGTATAAGTTTCAACAGAGAACCTGTAATTGGATGTTAATTATTAATTTTCTTTAACATTTTAATCAAATAAGTTTATACATAAAAAGCCTCCATTTTGAGCATTTCAGAAATGTTCATTGTTTTTCGATTTTCATATAATAAAAACAAACTTATTCGAACCCAAAATTTCAGTTTTTCTATAAATCAAAATTTAAACTATTAATTCAAAACGGTTCAGCAAGTGAAGCCCAGATCAACTGGGTGGATGCATCGGGTTATATACCCAGTGGGTGAGAGGTCCCGGATTCGAGCCTGGTTGACGCCCCATGTGGGAGATTTTCCTTGGCGTGGAGGCACAGGCTGCAGGACCCGGGCCGCCGGCTAACTGCCGACCTGGGGGAGCAGAATGTGGTTTTACTGTGTCGCCGGTTCCAAAAAAAATTCAAAACGGTTCATTTTCGGTTTTTTGTTCGGCTTCAATGTTTCTACACACCCCTATTATTTGGTTTATAAGGGCAGGAAAGGAAATGAGTATTCAGGGGGAATCATTTTAAGGGTTTTTGGTTGCATTATGGAATGGATATAAGCATTCAAGAGGGAATCCCATTCCCTCTAAACACGTGTTTTTGATTCGTGGGGTTACCCCTGAAAATTTTTCATTTCATTCACCCTGTAATGCTCAATTTCCGCTTTTACCCTCTTCATAATCACGATTGCAGCAAAATTAGGTCCGTTAATGTTAATCTGTAAAAATAAGATATTAACAACTTGCTTAACCAAAGTAACAGTTCTAAGAGGGTCGCCATGAAGGTTAGTTGCTAGCACTGGGGTTGCGACCACTGATAGATCATCTATTGGTAACATCCCCTCCAAATTTTTGTAAACTCTTTCTTTTGACGCTTCCACCGTAGCCTGCAAAACATATTGAAAACGATAATACTAAATGAGTAGGGTTTACTAGAAACATCTGGTTCACTTGAAAAATAAATGATTAGAAAGCGTATAAAGTCTTGAGGTATGTGAAGGGTTTTCTTGCAAACAATGAACACAAATAATCCTATGGTTCACATGCAACCCTAGAAAGATCTATGTTTTCTTCTATGAAGATAATAAACTATAACCTAAAGGCCAACAATAAATTCTAAAGATTAAAACAAGAATTACCAACCTTTGAATCTTGTTCTTGAAGCTAGCAGCACAAGTGTCCTGCCTCAGATGCAAGTCAGAGGAAGGTCACGAAAATTCCAGAGAGAATAATAGAATGAGCACTTATAATGAGGTCTAGGGTTCCCTATTTATAGGGAAACAATAAACCCTAGCCGTCAGCCATTTTCCGGATTATTCGTACGCGCGTCGCGGCCTTTACATTTGCGCGCCGCGCGCCGCAATTCAACTATTGAATTTGTACGACTTTAATCCCTGACTTCCTGATTAATCTAATTAATGTCACAGAAATCAATCCAATTAATTTCTGATTAATTATTAATCAATCAATATAGTTTCTAATTAATATATTATCACTTTAATATATTAACAAACCATATCTTTTATTTCTATTGATTTATTAATCCCATAATAAACCAACCTTTCTCTCTACCGAACTTTCTACCAAACCTCCAGCTATGAGGGCAACCCAAATGGACTTTGCTTCTATTAATTATGTAAATACAAATTATTAGTCATGGCTTAGACACCTAATCCAACAGTCTCCCGCTTGGATAAGTCTATGACTATAATTACCAATTTAACCTCTAATTAATCAGCAAACTGTAGCTTCCTAGAAACTGCTGCCGAACTCTAACCTAGTCAGTTCTGTCCATAGATAAGTGATCAGATGATCCTCCGTCCAACAAGATATTTTCAGACATGAGACATGGATTGAGATCAATCTCTGTCTGACACACTGTTTCCCGATTTCCGATTTTGCTTATGACTTTTAGACTTCTAATTGAACGAATCAATTCAGTCCTGGCTGGCCAGCGCTTCAGTCAACTTCAAAATCATCGAGTGGCCAACAGATATCTGTTTCCCGTCTGGGTCAAGGGACGAATAAGCTTCGACTAATATGTTATATCTTTTACCCGACAAATCACTCACAACAGCACGTTTTATAACACCAAGTTACCGATGCGTTTTCGTATTATCAATGAACAATCGCCTTGCAAATTATAACTCATATCTCTCAACTTTAAGACCATAAGATATTATCGTCTCAACATTGCTCGTGATATAAGCCATGAAGCAATCCATTGAGCGCGGGTTTATCCAATACTCAAATCTCCATTTCCAAGTACTCATGAACGTTGCAGCAATCTTATTGCTATGTCTAACTCCTTAGACAATCTACAAACCAATTCATGACAGTCTTCCTTCATACTTACTCCCTAAAAGTACGAGTGACTGTGGATATTTGAATAATCCATTTATTCAGGAAGTAAACATGCAAAAGTGAAACATAAAATCTGACTGGCAGCTACTCCTGCTAATTAGCAAGTCTCCACGAGGTAATCACCAAGTCGGATTTATCATAACTATTATCGGTTTCTTATTCTCTTTTAAACTTTCGATTCAAGCCTTTTATATCTATGTCTATGACCTTTTCACTCTTTCTATGTATTCAAGTGTCTAACACTTATACACTTTATTGCAGATGATCATATCGGATACTCTTCCGATGATATCTCAATTTGTCATTTTGTCATTCTCTCTCACAACTCCATTCTGGTGATGTGTACCGTGACTGCCCATGGTTCTCGGGTCTTTAGTCTACACGACTATACCTTAAGACAATTCCGAGGTGTCATGATGTGCCGGTGAACCACACGCCCTCCATCAGAAACCAACGAAATTCTTTAACCATGAAGTCCTATAGCACCACGTTTTGGTGTAAACAATTACCGATTTGAAAACCCTTTCAAATCAATCACCCTAATCATTTCCTAATGATTTCTCACGTCTGTTCAAAAATCCATTCAGTATTCTCAGCCAGGCAATATCCTGAATCCAACTTACAATGCTCTAAGCATTAAGTCATCAGGATATGTTCATAACACTTCTGATTTGTCCAAGAGGCTCGAGGAACCTGATGTAATCTCATTCCAAGCCCTTTCGGAATCCTAAGATTACCAATAATCCTTGTGTCATGATTTCCGGAAACCATTTCCTTTCAGGGACTCTTTCTTATGCATCTTGAATCCCATCAAGATCATATTCTCAACGGCTAAGTCAATACTGTCAGTCTCATCTATCTGATAGATGTCTATGAACTACGTGAGCATGCTGCACCTTCTTTGTTTCCTTCATGCCAATTCATTACACTTTGCAATGACAGGAAACTCCATTCCTGGGGTTATGCATCTTGAATCTCATCAAGATCATATTGGCAGAATTCTGATCTATCTAATAGATGTTCACAACCACCTGAGTATGTTGTATCTCTTAAAATCTTTCATAGCGAACCGTTTCTTACCACCAAGTCATTACACTTTGTAATGATAAGAGACGTTTCCTAGAACCAGTATGTAACCCTCATACAATGATAGCAGATAACAACGATACTCCCACTGGCTTTGACACCGTTATATGACTCTTTCGGACTATTCACAAAATCCAAAACTTATGGCATATTTTGCGAAACCGAAAGCCAAACCTTTCCGACATATTAAAGGAAATCTTTCAGGCTATTCACAAAATCCAAACCTTTTGGCCTATTTTGAGAATCCGAATATCCTTTCTTGCGAGATGCCCATGGGACGAATCCCGGGGCCATGTACCTTTCGTAATGGCATGCTCTATGTGAGTCCATATTAGTGTGCCGGTAAACCACACACGCTCCACTAACGACTCACACTATGCCACGCAGAATCCTCTCGGATTACATCTTCTATTGAGAGTGCTTCTCTCAGAATCAGTTGCTTGACTCCAAGTGATGACTCATTCAACCAGATGTTCTGTAAGTACATTTCTCTGTTCCCTTCTTTTGATGATTCAATTACTCCCACTGGTTCCTAGACCAGTTGTAAAGATCAATCAAACTGTCACATAGACTGTGTCTCGCGGTAAGGTTCTCTTATTTGGCAGCAACTGGGCTCACCAATGCTTCTAGCAGTCGGATTACTTATCCGTACCATCTTTAGTGTTTTACCACTACTCGGTATATCACCCGGATCATAACTCCTTATGATGGTGACAACAACTACTGGTCAAGCGAAGAGAGGGTATGTCAGGTTTAACAGGAATCTAATTCCTGGTCAAGTCCCAGTGGTGACTAAAGGTTGTTTCACTTGGCTAATTCCTGAACTCGTTCAGAATTATTCTTACTCCCACTGTTTCCTTAGAACTTGAGTTCTTTCTAAAAGTACTCTTCTTTCAAAGGATAACTGGAGTGGCCAATGAAAAACGACATTGCTGATCAGTTTCAGGCTTGTCATGAGATTCAGACGAATGCTACATGACCCTGGACTTTCTATGTACTAGTGGGATGATCCCAGCTTTACATTTCAGACAGTGTCGACATAACCTACTTAGTCTAAGATGTGGTCGGAATATGGCTTCTGCGGTCTGACTGGTTGAATGTTCAATTCATTGAAAAATTAGTCGGAAATGTATCCAGTGTATCTTATACACCGAGGATCAAAACTATTTCGATCAATGCTCCATCATCTTCCCTTAGACACATTATAACCATTAGTGTTCTTGGAAGAGGATAAACTGTGAAACATTTTCTCAGTCTATGTTGTTACTCAGGTTCTGTTGATCTTTGAACACTTCAAGGTTCCAATCAATCGCTTATTCCGATAAGCGAAGCCATATTTGTCAAACCATTTGGCAAATATCATGAAGCATAACTAATCGTGTTCTGTTCAAATATTCGAGCAATACACAGTAACTTATGTGTTTGTTGCTCAAAATCTTAATACCTTTACATCTCTATGTAACTTTATGACTTTGTTAATATTGTTCAAGACATACAATCATCACCTGACTCCAAGTCAGCTGATTCCAAAATCCTATCCATTGGATCTTTGGGCGATTCCTTTCTTGCCACAATTAATTTTATTAAGCACTCAATTCATCACGTGACTTTAAGTCAAATGATTCCAAAGTCCTGTCCAACTGGACCTTTGGTTGAAGTGATTCTCATAAAATTCACTTTAACAATCATAAAGAACACAATATATAAGTCCAATCCCATTGGATGTTTCAACATTCAAGTTATTACCATTTACGTCATCAACACATTCACACAACATTTCGAGGACAATTAAAACAACCATTTTTTAGAAAAAATTTCATTAAACCAGAATTATCCTCAGAACAATGTACAATGCGAATCTATGTTAAATATATCTATAAACCAATAACAAGAACAGATATCTAGCTTAACTCCAAAAATGCACGAGCTCCATATCTAATCTGAATATGCTCCTGTGCGACAACATCCCGCATCCTACAGAGTCCGTGCATACAGAGCAAATGTGAGAAACACATCCTGTATCAAGGAAATGAGGATCAGGTATTCTGAGTTTTAAGATATTACTGAGTCTGCCAAACAGTTTGGCTTTAGAGCATTTTTCCAATCTTTCTGTGACTGTGTCCCACCTTATGGATTCCCAGTTTGAAACATCGAACAATCGGTCCAGACGATCTGGATCATTTCTTGATGCACCTTAATACTGGACTCAATCCTGAAGCAGCTGAATTAATGGAACTATGCTTCTCCATGAACGATTCATATAGAGTCGACATTGAATGCACTTCCACGATTGTCTTATCCGGTTACCCTTTCTGTTCATCTGGACGAACAGATCAGCGAGTTGAGCTAATGCTTAACTCCCGATCCCAAAGGGAAACCAGTTTTATACTGTTCGCCTATGTATCCCTCAATCTCGGGAACACGCAAACTGGTGCTACTTCCTTCTAGCTTGCATCTTCAAGCTCTTTGAAGATCCTAGTTCGTTCTCCTTTTTCAACCAGTTCTCGGAACCTTTCCTCAACTAGCTGTGCTAACTTATCAGACCCCTGGAATTCTAAATCCCTGCGGAACTCGGGGTTAATGATTAATAGCATAAGGCAACGAACTTCCTTGGATTCAATAGTCAAGGAGTCATGCTCACAAGCTGTGGTGTGATGCCATGTTTGGGAGCGGACACTCAGTTTGATATGGTTCCCCAGCAAAACTAAGAACTATTCTCTAATTGCAAAACCGTATCACATAGTTCAGGCCAGTCAGCCTTACCATACTAAATAGGTGCTTTCTGAAGCTCTCAGAAATGGGTGAAGGAGGAGAAGAAGGAGAAAGACACTTTCTTCAGACATATATAAAATTTGAATTTATTCGTTTAATTAATCCTTTTAAATAATTACCCAATTTATTATTTAACAAGGCTAGGACCCAAAATACCCCAACTATGCTGTGAAGAGGGATGCCGTAGTCACAACACAGTGGTCATTAAGGTAGATAACTTTTATCAATTTCAGTCTTATGAAATTCCTAGATCTCTGAGACTCATTGAACTATTCAATGGCATGTTTAATCTCGGATATGCCCCACCGTTTGTGACTGGGATGCCGAGGATCACAAACCGGGTGTGAATAACCATGCAAATTAGCTTGGTACTCTCGGGGTCCATTATCATCTCAAATTGATGTGCCGGTTAACCACACACGCTCCATCAACAATGATAACACCCGAGAAACCCATTGCCACTCTTTATGAACCCCCATTGGTGTGCCGGTAACCCACACACGCTCCACCAACGTTTCATAAAGTGCAATGTGCAATTTCATGGGTTAGCATCAAATTCACATTTTTTATCCTAAAGTAACTAGATTGGGTTTTGTTCAAGGTTCTAGTACTTTCAATTATAGCATTATACTTTTAAGAGGCTTAATGGTTCTATCAAACCCGTTCGGCTAACGACACTCGACTGGCCAGGAGAGCGGTGGGTAAGAGTGGATACCCATTAGACTAACATTTTATAGTCAGTCGCCTTATACCCTCTTTATAGGACAGTTTTGTGAATGAGGCCTACTTGCGGTAAGACTAACCAATTTTCTTATATATAAATAATTAACTTTTAATCATAAATATATAAGATATATTTTAATCTTATTAAAATATTTTAGAATTAATTTATTCAGAATTTTCGCTAATTTATTCTAATTTTTCGAAAATTTTAAATTAATCCTTTGAGCTGATTTAATTTATCTTTTAATTAACAATTAATTAAATTAATTAAATCTAAGATAGATATTATAAATTAATCAAATTAATTTTCTATCTAATAACCCTAGTTGGTCGAAATTTGCATGCAAGGCAATTAGGGTTCCAGTTATTCAATTTAGTAAACTACCAAAAATAACAACCAACTAAACAAGGCAAGCAAATCAAAGGGGAAACAAAGGGTGGCGGCTAGGGTTAGGAAACCCTAGCCTAGATTTCGACCAAAAACCATTCCAAGGAGTGTTTTTCGCAAAAACACTCATGACACAAACAATTTATGCAGTTTATATCAATCACAAGAAAACAGCCTACGCTCTGATACCACTGAAGGGTTTTCTTGCAAACAATGAACACAAATAATCCTATGGTTCACATGCAACCCTAGAAAGATCTATGTTTTCTTCTATGAAGATAATAAACTATAACCTAAAGGCCAACAATAAATTCTAAAGATTAAAACAAGAATTACCAACCTTTGAATCTTGTTCTTGAAGCTAGCAGCACAAGTGTCCTGCCTCAGATGCAAGTCAGAGGAAGGTCACGAAAATTCCAGAGAGAATAATAGAATGAGCACTTATAATGAGGTCTAGGGTTCCCTATTTATAGGGAAACAATAAACCCTAGCCGTCAGCCATTTTCCGGATTATTCGTACGCGCGTCGCGGCCTTTACATTTGCGCGCCGCGCGCCGCAATTCAACTATTGAATTTGTACGACTTTAATCCCTGACTTCCTGATTAATCTAATTAATGTCACAGAAATCAATCCAATTAATTTCTGATTAATTATTAATCAATCAATATAGTTTCTAATTAATATATTATCACTTTAATATATTAACAAACCATATCTTTTATTTCTATTGATTTATTAATCCCATAATAAACCAACCTTTCTCTCTACCGAACTTTCTACCAAACCTCCAGCTATGAGGGCAACCCAAATGGACTTTGCTTCTATTAATTATGTAAATACAAATTATTAGTCATGGCTTAGACACCTAATCCAACAGTATGAAATATAAACCTTCTAGATAACATTAAGCTCATTCATGGAGAGATGATATTCGCCATCAAACGTTGCACCCACAACCTCCAAAATAGAATTGAACAAAATCCCGATCCCATCACAGTTGTAAATGTACAGCTTGTCATCTAAAACACAGTCTTTCGCGTGCTTGATAATTGCCTTCCAATTGTTGTTATTCGGCCCACCAAGTAGCTTTAATATCCAAATTAAAATATTAGTCAGCGTGGGATGTATTGTTTACTTGAATATTACTGCATGTAATAAAATGATGGATGTATCTTCTTGAATATATTTATACAGGTAATAGATTCCCCTATATTGGATTTTCAATTCCTCGGCATTGCTTGAGACAAACATTACATACAATATTTTGCAGTTGTACTTGGAAAATTTATGCTTGATAATATGAAAAGTATAATTTTTGACTAGATAATATGGAAAGTAATGAATTTTGTGACTTTTTTTTGTAAAGGTATTTTTGTCATTGTTAGATATTTTCATTCCATTCTTTATCATACCAAACAACAATGTTGAATGACTCATTTCATTCCACCGCGTAACCAAACATGACAATGGAATTGTAATGAACCATTCTATTACCTTGTTCATTCCATTACTTGTTTCATTCCATTCTTTTGCCATTCCATTACGTCCAATCAAACATACCCTTAGTATAACTTATCATTGAGAGATCAATTGTGATGAGACTTTTAGCTACGTTGTAAACCAGACCCAATCCTCATATTCCTTGATCTTGTCATATCCTGTCATTGGCCAATTTAAAAACACGATGCGAAAACATGCTCCTTCAACAACCTAAAAAACAACATACACGTATTCGTCCCTTGACTTGTGTGATTCAACACACCTCGACCATGTATGTCCCAATTTCAAATTCTTTGTACATACTAAACTAAGGCCGTGGGGTGTGCTCGCCGGAAGAACGCAAGAGAAGAAGCTGATCAGGTGGGAGAGAGAGAACCGGTTCAGCCAATAGAAAAGGAGAACACCGCGTTCCTGGGTTGTCTCCCCAGGAACGTGTGAGGACGGAGGACGTGGGGACGCGGAGGAGAGGCGGTGTTTGGCCGCGTTCTAGGTGCCATCTCAGCAAGGACGCGGGTGTGCGTCCGGCACACCCTTCAGCCTAAGTACTCTACATGTGGTTTCAATGTTGTCTAAGCACATCAGCTTCCAACAAAGCAAATTCGACTCCTCCCTATTTACAATCCAATAAGGAGGATCATAGATATACCTAATGATTTATCTCGACGATGTCTTAGTTAGCACATTCATTTTATTCTTATACAGCCGTTGATTATGTCACCCAGTAAAGATTAATCATGACATATAAGCAGGGCCTTCTCATTGATTTTAACGGTCATATGTGAAAAATAAAAGGGCCTCTAAATATAAATTCTTTTATATAAAAGCAAAAAATTCATTAATACTACGAAGAGTAAAAAAGGTCCCTTAAACTTTTAGGCGGGATTTGCAAGGGATTAGTGACGGAATATTGTAAGTTATTAGCGATGGATTACAATGTATTAGCGTCGAATTAGTGATGGATTAGCGATGAAGTTTTCGTGGCTAATATAGTGAACGTAAACTTTTTGGGCCTCATAGACGACATGGGCCTTGTGTGGTCACACACCTCGCACACCCTCAAGGCCGCCCATATATATACCCGACTTTCCACGTACAGCTACTGCATTTTCATCGATAATAATTCATTCTCATGGTTATTCAAATGCCCACAACCATATCACACTCTAGTCTTAAAGCGAAATATAATGAGGTGACACATGTTGTAGTTGAAACTATTCGTGGTATCATCTTCACGAGCTTCACCCACCACTTGTCATTGTTACCCCGTGTCCTTGTCTATCTTTCTAGTGTATCAATCCAACATCAACAAATTATACACGTCCACAGACATTCACTTCGTTTGTGACAAGATAGCTACATACTAAACCTAGATTCTTCACTTGCCCTCCGTTTGCACCAAAAGACGTATATACAGAAGTAGAATATGGTGTGTGCATGCTAGCGCTACTAAACAAAATAGGCCCATTTTGTACAAGCATATCTCAACCCATGACACGTATTTTGTATATGCCTAAAATCATCATTTAGATAAACCAAACATAATCATAAAATATAATAACTCATGTTAGTACATTGTACTCCACTGCCCAACCTTTTTTTTTTTTTTTTTTTTGCGTTAGTCCTGATCTGATATTTTCATTTCACCAAAAGCATGCAACGTGTCTTTACTTATCCATGGCTACTTCAATTTCAAGAGCAAAATACAACTTCACAAATAACCGATTTTCTCGGAAATCTTAACAGCTCCCTGAGAATCCTCGACTCCCATTTCTTCACAAAGTTAATAGAACGACCAATCACCATCGTCTTCAATGCGATTGCATTATTCAACAGGTACTTCACTAGTTCCATCTCGTTATCACAGCCATTAATCCTGATCTCAATTCTCGTTAAACGCAACAAGCATTTGGGCACATTGATTGGTGCACGCCAATCACAGATTGATGCAGGATGCCGATTTATGCTGCATCTTATCGCCTGATATCAAGATCACAACAAAAATAAAGTTAACATATGTTCAAAAACATATTGAAAACCAAATCTGATTCAGGATAATAACCTTTTCGCATGTGAGTTCTTGTAGATTTGGTGCGCATTCAAGCACAGAACAGAGGAACTCCCAACTATCCTTAATTTGTATTTCCAAATTGGTCAGATTAAGAAGCAGAAGATCGGGAATAGGAAGAGCGGACTGCAAAATTTCTTAATTAGTTCCATAATTATAACAATCGAAATGGAATACAGTTAGTATATGTTACCATGCCGGCTTTAGGGAACAAAATTAGATGTTTCACATTGGAAACCCTAGAAAGGAACTCGAAAACACCATGATTAAATCCAAAGAAATGAACATTTGCAGACGTTAGAACAGGAAGTTGATTCAATTCGACCCCATTAGAGCGACTGTCTTCGAAGTTAAGGTATTCAAGTCGAGGAGTGTCGATTACAACATCATGAAGAGAGTTTTCTGTTAGTGGTTTTGGATATAAAGTTGAAATCGTCAATCGTTTCAAAGTGAAACATCGAATATTAAGTTTCTGCAAGTTCTGAAATACAACACCTTGTAGGGATAATTCTTCAAGAACAGGGCTACCAATGAGAATGTTCTTCATTGGGTCATCGCCCATGCATGTCCAGTGACGGATTTGCAGGATTTTGAGACTCGAAAACCTAACAACTTCGGGAAATGTAATGAAATTAGTTGAATATAACTTCAAAGAGACGAGGGATTCACAAGTAAATAGGATTTTAGGAAACTCGATGGGTGTTTTAGTTCTGATTGAGAGATCAAACTCCTTCACATTACGCACAACTGCTGTGCAAATCCACACATAAAGCTTCGAAATCTCATGAACATTATCATCCCACGAACAAGAAAGACGAAATCTTCGAATCGATGACAGATTGTTGTTCCTCAAAACAGTTTCCCCAAACTCTATGAAATCTTGATGCTTCTCGTGAGGGTTTTCGAAGTCAAAGGTATCGACATAAGTCCAGAGGGTGTTCCATCGTTTGGCTAAAATGCTGGTTCTAACAGCATATATGGTCGGAACCATAGAGAGAATGTAACACAGCAATGCATCTGGTAAATTACTGATACGATCTTCGAAATTCTCCTTCTGGGAATGTTGTCGTTTCGGTACCCATTTTCTTGACAAATCCATCATCGGCTAAGTACTCATGTTCTTGATTCTATTTTGAAATTTTGGGGGGTTGTGTGCTTCCGGTTTAACAGGACGATGAGAAACGAAATCGAATTGTATAGATGTTTGGAATTCGCTGGGAGTTTGGGACGGTGCCACGTATCCATCTTATTGAAAAGAGTTTTGGCTGATGATTTTGTAACTGATTTACATTTGGTATCAACGTCGTCTTAACCTTGCCACGTGTACAATTATATCTATTTTTCGTTAACGAAAGTTGTAAAGCAAAGGGTTTTGAGGTCCGGTTATCTGGTGTTGTCCTTTTTGTTTTAAGTTGAGTGTTTAAAACTCGATACATAAGTAAATTTTAATGTGGAATTTAGGAATAAGTTAGATTTGTCGTTCCTAAAAAATAAAAGAATATTGTAAATAATTTATAAGTTTATATATCTATTGAAAAATTATATTTATTCCTACTAAATTCTTATACTTTATCTTTCTACCCACTAGATCAATACAAATGTCAAAAACAAGGAATGAGATTAAAATTTTAAGGTGTCGTTTAAGAATAAGTTAGATATGTCGTTCTAAAAAATAAAAGAATGTTGTAAACAATTTATAAGTTTATATACCTACTGGAAAATTCTATTTATTCCTGCAATTTATAAGTTTATATACTTATTGGAAAATTCTATTAATTCTTATTAAATCCTCATACTTTATCTTTCTACCCCACTAGATCAATACAAATGTCAAAAACAATAAATGAGATTAAAAAAAAAGGTTAAATAATTCTACATGTCCTTAATTAGTAGGAAGTGATCGAACATATCATACCTATTACATGTTTTAGACATGTATTTATATAAATGATTCTAGTTTCATAAACAATAGTTCATATCTAATAGCACAGATCTATATGTTTTATAAAGCTAAAATAATGGTTTTTTATTAATAATAATTTTATAGAAATTATCTTTCTGTTTAAAAGAATTACAAAAATTGACCTTTCATTTAAAAAAAGTATAAAATAGTTCTCGTCTAAAATTATAGAAATGGCCTTTGTTTTTGTACAAGATTGTATATATGATCGATGTCCAATAACAAAATAATAATAAGAATATATGTCTATTACATGTTTTAGACATACATTTATATAAATGATTATTGTTTTATAAATTAATTACAGAATTGCTTCTAGTTTCATAAGCAATAATTCATATCTAATAGCAAAGGTATGTATGTTCATAAAGCTAAAATAATGGGTTTTTATTAATAATAAATTTATAGAAATTGTCTTTCTGTTTAAAAGAATTACAAAATTGTCCTTTTATTTAAAAAATATATAAAAATAGTTATCATCTAAAATTATAGAAATAGTCTTTGTTTTTTTACAGAGAATCGTATGTATGATCGTTGTCTAATAGCAAAATAATAATAATAATAATAAATTACACTAAAGGTCCCTATGGTTTGTCTAAGGTTACGCTCCTGTGTAAGACCCATTTTCATTTTGAGATAATTATTAAGGTAAGTAGAGTTATTACCTAATAGTCAGTGTGGTTTTATATATGAGTGTTTAGAGTAAGGGTGTGACGATCTTTTATGATTACCTTTGAGTTATGAGTTGTTTGATGAGTAAGATGAGGTTGAAGCCTTTCTTATGTACTAATCTTGGTGTGATTAAGATTAGTTAGGTTGTTGCATGAGTTTGGGTGGTTAGAATCCCATTTAGAAGAAATTTGAGGTTGAAAAATGATAAAAATAGGTTACACGTGTCGTGTAGGAGTCACACAGGTCGTGTAAGAGACCTTTTTGGACTGTTTTGGCCTTGCAAGAGTTACACGGGTCGTGTTCTAGTTACTATAGCAACCTGAAAGCAAGCAGTCATAGTACACGGGTCGTTTTCGCGAGTACGGGTCGTGCAGGCGACATTAGCGACACTAATGTTAGACATTAGCATCCCGAAAGCAAGCAGTCAGAGTACACGGGTCGTTTTCGCGAGCACGGGTCGTGCAGGCGACATTAGCGACGCTAATGTTAGACATTAGCGATGCTAATGTCGTGCAGACCCAAAAAAATGTACAGCAAACCTCATTTCGGGAAAAACACACCCAAATTCGATTCCAGAGCATTCTAAGGCGATTTTCTGCCAAATTGAGCCAGGAGATGCATGGGGAAACGTAGAGAGACTTCAATCTAACCCCGTAAACACACTCACGATTCCTAATTCATTGAGGTGAGTGATTTCTCGGTTTGGGGGGGTTTTGAAACCCTAGTTTTAAATCTTATGATTTAGCTATATATTGTTATATATGTTGTTAGTAGATTGTTAGTGGATGCCTTAGAGTTATTGGTGTATTATTGTCGAGATTTTACGGTTGAATGAGTAGAACCACGTAATTGGGGATTTCGGTAAATATTAAGTTGATATTTACTGTTTATACTCCTTTGTCCTTTTTCAATTTCTACATCTTTGAGATAGATGTTATTGAGATGATTGTGGATACTATAGAATTGATTTAGACTATGATGATACAACCAAGTCTAGCGAACAGGAGCCCGGTACGCGTAATTTGGGGGTTCCACATACTAAGGTGATATAAGGTGAGTAACTATAATTCATTTCTTATGATTGAATTGTGAATTAACGGGTTACTATTGATTTTTAATTGGTTGAGATAACCAAATTTGAGTGTTGAGAAATAGTGTGATTAATCACACGTGATTGAACACACGATTGAGATTATGTTCTCAGTTTATATATCTGTATGTTATGTTGATACTACGGTAAATTAGAGTTGGAGTGATTATGTTATTTGTAGATAACAAGAGATGAGTTATATTCTATATTGAGTATAAGAGTAGAGCATATTATAGAGTGGTTGAGTTAAAGAGTCTTTGAGTTAAATCGTTACAGCCATGAGAATTGCTACGATTGAGTATAGTTGATTGTTAAAATGAGTATATGTGAGAATGTGGTCGAGCTTACGAGCAGTACTGATTGTGGTACTTATTATTGAGTTGATGTTATTAAATATTAACTGGTGTTTGTAAAGCTAATATGTTTGCAAGTTTCAAAGTTAAGAGAATATGGATATTTGCTAATGAGATTAGCAAAAGAGAATGATGAGGATGTTTATTGAGAGAGATTTGTGGAGTGTGATTGAGATTACTCACTAAACTTTTTATAAGCTTACACTTGAGTTGTTTGTTGTTTTGCAGGTATCTGTAGCAGTGATAGGGGAAGGCATGTGATAAAGAATGATGGACAAGTTTAGAGCCTGTCCATTAGTTGAATTAGATTATTTGTAATGTCTGGTATGTAACGTGAGGACCTTTTGATGTAATTTATTTATGATAACATCTTGTTTCCGTGGTTTGAGTACAAGTATACCCATATTTGATGTATAATTGTTTGAAAAAATTTCGGTGCACTTTGTATGAGAAACCGTATCTTGCATCCTGGTCCAAGTATTGATAAGTTGATGTGGATGACCTTTGTGGTTTCCAAAACGTACACCGGAGGTCCCTGGTCAATGTAAAAGGAAATTATTACCCTTTTATTTTACGTTTTCTTTTCCTTTTTACCTTCTATTTTTTTAATATTTAAAAAAACATTTCACCCCACGCTACGTGTCGGTGCTCAACCTTTGGAATGACACAAACAACAACGATGCTACTGAACAAACCGTCGTTATTCCTGAGTTCAACCACGTAAAGTCGTAAATAGTCCATGTCCATCGCATAATTCGTATACGCCTGCGAAAATTCACAAACATCTGTTCATAGCACAATCTATCTGAATTGTACTGAAAATTACTACGAGATTGACGAATATACAAAGGATGATGTCAGATCTGATTATCGAGATGCGAGGGATATCGATAATAGAATATCAAAAATCGTAATTGCTCAAATGAAACGACAATCTTTGGAAGAAGGAATGATCGTCTAACGGAGATGAAATAGAAGCTGATAACAGAGCAGTTGGGAGTGAAGAAAAATGAAGAACGAGAAATGTGAAGAGTTCAGTACTTCATGTTCTTGATTTAGGTTTCTTCAGAGTTGAAGAAGTAACGAGTTTTGAATTTTTTTTGTAAGGTATTGTTGTGATTTTGGGTTTATTTTGCTTTCACGAAGGTATTCAGTTTCAGAATTAGTTTTGGTTTTGAATTTTGTAGAAGATTAGGGATTAGTTTTGGTTTTGAATTTGGAAGCCAAATCAAGAATTTTGTATTTGGTATGTTGATGAATTCTTGCAACGAAGGTTAAATATATGTGGGTTCAATTTGTTTATAGTTTCAACTAGGGTTAGTTTCCAAATATTTTCATGGTTTTGATTTGGGATTTTGGGTTGTGATGAACACCATAGAAACATTTTGGAAAGCACTTCAAGGTTGTTGGAAGAAAGGGATAAGGGTAACGGTGGTGGAGATAAACCAGTAACATATGTGTTCAGAACACACACACACACACACACACACACACGAGGGGCGCATGAGGGTGGGTTTGTTTATAATTTTTTACTTATTAAAGGAATAAAAGAAAATGAATAATGCAATAAGGTCATTTTACTTGGACTAGAGACCGAACGCGTGTATTTACGAAACCATAAGGGCCGTGCATTTACGAAACCACAGGGACCGAACGCGTGCATTTATGAAACCATTGGGACAAAGCGCATTCATTATCCAATACTTGGACCAAAACTGCAACCTTAGACAAACCACAATGACCTCTAGTGTAATTTACTAGTAATAATGATCCCTATATTTCATAAATTTACAGAAACTGTCATCGGCTAATAACGAATTAACATAAATGATCCCTATGTTTCATAAAAATTATACAAATGGTGTCAATAATATATACTTAATAAACTCGCAAGAACGCATAGACTATCTCACTACTTATCAACTATAATTAATATTTGATTATAAGCTTTGAATGAAAAACATAAGAATGTGTTAATTATGTTTTAACTAAAAAGACTAACCATAAACCATTATCATATTATCTTATTTTAATCTTTAAAAATATTAAAAACCATTGATGTTTTGGTCATTAATAACCAACTCAAACTTTTCATCAATGTTTTCTTTATGTATATGGATCATTTTTAATGAGCTATTTGATGTTGTAAAAGAAACAATTACTCCAACATGCAATACAATAATTATTTGTTGGTACTTTTTCATAAATAAAAAAACTTTACGCATGAGCTTGTTGTATTTTTATAGTATGAGAGGTATTTTGGTTAGCTTATTTCTATATTGTTTGCATATGATGTTTTATTATAATTGACTGGAAATCTGAAAAAATTTATCACCGATCATTTAAAATAAACTATATAAAATGACATTGTAGCCCAAACAATTTTCACATTCTGTTTTAAATGGTTCCTAAACTATTTTTCTTGCATTTTAAGGGAATGAACTTTACAATTACTTGTCCTTTAAGTCATCACATGTGATTACCCGATTACATATTGCTTAGCTGCATAATTTTAGGATATGTGCGTCATACGTGGCGGTGGTTACATATTGCTTAGCTGGACAATTTTAGGATATGTGCGTCATACGTGGCGGTGTACAGGACCAAACATAGGGACCAAGTTTGCCCACCTGGCAGCTGGCCCATATATTCCCATATTGAGCACAAATGAAAAGAACATTACCTTTATTTGGCAAAAACTACCGTCGAAAACCACTCACATTCACCCATAAATATTGTTCACTGAAACCAAACATGGTGTCAAATAAGTCTCCGTCCATAGGTAGCTCACACCGCCTATCGCATATTTTCGAGCTGAAGAAATTTTAGGGAATGACGTCTGCATCTGTGATATTCTCACAATGGAGGTCCATACAGAACTGTCGAACATGAAGAAGAATCAAAAGAAAGAAGTGGCGTGGCGAAGACAACCCGTATTTTGTCGGAGGTTACGAGACTTCAAGCAGAAAATCGTCGATTGAACAAAACTTTGAAATGGACTTCGGTGGGAATAGGCATCAGCGTGCTTGTCGGGTGGTTTTCAATCTTTGTGAGTTTAAAATTTTCATAATGACTTTTATATTTTCTTCTTGGAAAACTATTTAATTTGCAAAATAATTAACTTACTTCCAATCATTTTTGTTGTCATAAAAGTTAAAATCCCAATAAAGATTACAAAGATTGCACTGACACCCCCTTCTGCAATCTCATTAAGTTAATTGGAACATCACATTATGATTCCACATGCTATATACCCTTGAGTAAACTACATCATCATGGTCATGTTGCATTCAAATTTTTATGATTTGAAAAATATGTGTATTTTATTTTGGAATTAGGTGTGTTGAAAAGCAATCCTCAACACCCCTTCTTGAAAGATAAATCAACATAGACATCGAAAGACGTGTCCATAACTCAAATTATTCAATTCGTTGTAGCAGATATTACAAATACAGACATGACATTACGAGCTTAAATTTTTAAAATTGTAAAGAATATTTGTATTGCTATTGTGTGAATTATCATGTGATATCATATTGTTTTCCTCTAGTTTGTCTTTAATACCTCTCCTAAATACACAAAAACTAATAACTACATGAAGCAAATAAAACCTAGAAACAAGCGGATAATCCACATAGTCGTAAAAAGAAGCAGCATTGTAGCATCAAATTGAGATGAAAAGCGAATTCCCTTGCTACAAATCCATCATTTTAATTCGATTTGTGTTTAGGGTTAATATGGAATTGAGAGGAAGACGAAGATTGATTGAAAACATCGGGTTGTTACCTTGTTGTGTGTTCATGTAAGGTTTGAGTTGTAGGTAAAGTGAGCCATTAACTTTTATGCCATTTTTCTATAATTAAACCATAAAACAACAAAAGGAAAATGATTTATTAGGGTAGCCATGTAACGACCCAAATTTAATATTATAAATATGTAAAACAAGGTGTGTATAATTTAAAGTTTTATGTATATTTTTACGAGAGAGTATGTTTGTAAGGGTAATTTAGTCATTTTACCATTAGAAGGGTAAATTGGTCATTTGACCATATACAAGAATTATTATGAAAGTATATTTTGGTTTTTGGACCAAAAATGTAAGAAACTAAGTTATATGTAATAAGATTTGATTTTTGGTGGCCAAAGTGCAAGAAATGAAAGCCAGGGACTAAAACTGTAAATATGGAAAATATAAAAATGAGAAAATATCTCATTAATGATCATAAAATCTGAAGAGGGTCTAGAGACTACGGGAGAGAGCGAGAGAACATCGGAGAAGAGAAGGAATTCTGGAAATCTTTGCAAGAAATTGAAGTTAGAATTGAGGGTTTCCAAGCAAACAAGGTAAGAACTTCATGTTCTAAGCTTATTTCATCCAAGACTTGAATGGGAATCGTGCACTTGATTTTCTGATTTTTCTAGAGGTTATGGTTCCAGTGAAATTATCTAAACCATCTTGCTCAAAATCATCAAGTAAACATGTTCTAACCCTTGAACATGTTGAAAATCAAGAAATGATGATTTTGGTCCAAGAGCAATAAGTCACGGGTTTGAAAGTTTAGATGGTTTTAATTAATCTAATATGTTAGAAATGATGAAAGAAACTTGTATTAACAAGTAATTCAATGGAATTGAAGATTCAATGCCAAAAATGATGAAATGAGTTTTTAGCTCAAGAACCCTAGAAATGGGTTAATGAGTTGAAACTGATTTCATATAGTTCTAATAGTTTTGTTAAGTCAAATATGACATAAAAGAAGTAAGAAATCAGTTCTTAAGCTTGAAAATTCAATACAATGGTTTTTGGTGAAATATGGTGTTTTCGGAAGAATTTCCAAATTTATAAAAATGATTTGATGATTTTGAAGCTTAAAATTTAGTACAAGTTGGTATTTAGGGCCTGGAAATGACCCTAAACCAATTAAGTCAAGTGTTAAGAACATATCTTAAAATCATCAAAGTATGTTGCTATTGTTGAAAAATTGGAATTTTGTTCAAAAGCTTTAGAAATCAATTTTTCAAGATCAAATTAATTCCAAGGAGTTTTAATGAGTTCCAAATGTGGGAATTGTTGAAATAAGTCAGTAGAAGTGATTAATATTGGACAATTTCGGTTTTTGAATCAAAAATGCAAAAACGGGAATGTTTGAAAAAAAAATAATTGAAATCCATGATTTTTATGGTTAAAAATTTGAAGTAAATGAATGGTTTTGATCTTGGAATGAACCTTATTGATTAAGACGTGAATTAAGGGCTTAATAAGGGAAAATGGAAATTTGTAGCATAAAAATTGGGAGATTCTGGACTGCTGCTCAGCAGGCGCGGTGCGCCCCTCACCTGGGCGCGGTGCGCCCTGCGGCAGAATGAAAATGCAGTTTTCTCAATTAGTCTCCTGCCAAGCCCAAATGGATTTTGAGTTTTGGTCTTTTACTTGTCCGTTTGACCTCAACTTTTAAACATAGGTCTAATATGTTATGAAACTTCATGAAAAATTGTCGGAATCGAAATACGACCCTCCAAGGGTACTGTAGTAAAATACGTATAAAATACGGTTTAACTAAAGTTGGTCATTTAAAAGATATATAAGTGTTATGACCCAAGATAGTATTATAAGGACTCTAATGAGTTATAGAGTCAGTTAACATTAATGTTAATGTATAACATGTTAAATATAGGTCCATGCCAAGTGACTAATGGATCAAAAGAGTATAAATACAAGGAACGTGTAGTCAATCTTCTAGCAATACATGAGGTGAGTACATGCAGTATTTTTACCCATTCTGGGGTACATGGCAAGTAAGTATTTTCAAGATTTCTTATAAAATTTCTATATGTGAAATTATATGCAAGAGTTTGTGAAAGTATATTGCTATATTTGAAGTGTGTTTTGGTCTATGAACCAATTATGTGAAAGTATGTTTTGGTCTATGAACCAAATTATGTGAAAGTATATTTTGACTACAAGTTATATGTGATTTTCAAGTATGAATGGCATATAGCCACAAGATGTTTAAAAAGTATGTTTTAGTTACAAACTGTAATTGTTTTCGAGTATGAATGGCATATAGCCATAAGATGCTGGAAAGTATGTTTTGGCATAAAGCTTAGCATGTTAGAAAAATATGTTTTTAAACATATGATTATTATGTGATGCAAGCTATATTTGGCATCTAGCCATAAAGACATAAAATGATGTAGTTTGGCACCTAGCCACAAGTTATATGTATATGAGAAATGTTCAAGCAAGCAGCAAGTATTTTGTATGACTGGTAATTGTAGCAAGCAGCGTTAGTAAGGGAACTATGTTCCAACCTACCCGGGTTAGGTAAGGGGTCTACTGGGGACAAGCCCCATCGCGAAGTAGATCGCCTCAGCATTTCTATGGTGAGGATTGATCCGTTCTTTCTAGCCATAGAGACTTGGGGTATCACTTATAGTGATTAAAGCCCTAAGTATAAAAATCCAGCAAGCTTATAAAACCAGTCAAAGAAAGTAAGAAAAATGTTATTTTTGTAAAGTATGTCATAAAATGATTTTTCAGAAGTAAAAAGTTATAGTATATTGCTATTATAAAGTTTGGAAAGAAGATATTTTTGCAAGGCATGATATATGATGATTTTGAAAAGTAAAGAGCTATGGTATGATATTATTATAAAACTTTGAAAGATGTTTATGTTATAAGTTTTATAAAAAGGTTGGAAAAGAAATTAAAAGTTTGAGTCTAAAACTCATGTAACTCACGAGACAATTTTTGTCTTACGTATTCTATGTTTTGCCATGTATTCCAGGTCTATATAAGTTGCTATCAATGGGATGAAGTTTAGCTGGAGTGGAGCTTAAGTTAGCTCCTATATTGGACTCAAGGTTAAATCCTTTCTTGCTTACTATGGTTAGCTTGATATGAATTTGTACACCCACTGTTTTAAGCATTTAAATTAACGGTTTTTTTATAAACCGTATTTTTGTAATCATGTATTTATACGAAAAACCATAGTATTTGCAAACAGTAGAAATGGGGTGTCACAAGCCAATTATTTGATTTGTTCACGTTTAGTCACTTTTTTTTTTGTGCTTTATTTGCCATTAAACTATTTCTTTTGTTCATGATACATCCTTACAACCTGAAATAGCAGGTTACAGCCTAAATGACATCTACGTGGAAAATACATGACAAATAGATGGCATCTACGTGGCTTTTGAAGGTAGGGCAAATGACTTATAAGGGTAACCAACTATTTGATTTGTTCACGTTTAGTCACTTTCCTTTTTTTCGTGCTTTATTTATCATTAAACTATTATATTGTTCAACCTAAATTCTTACGATCGACAATAACAAGTAGTGTCAGTTTAATCACTCAATGTCATAATACAAGTATTACGTGGGCTGATTATGTGTATCATTACCCTTATAACTCATTTTTCCTTTAAAAAAATACTTGGGGCTTTTTATTGTTGTACTCGGTCGCATAGCATGCTTAATGGCTCGTTTGATTTATCAATTGATATATATTACAGATTCATTGATATTCTGTAGCTTGCTATAAGGTGTTTAGATGATCATTTTCAACCCACGTTATACTTGTAATTACGACATTGAGTGATTAAATCAACACTACTTGTTATTGTCGATCATAATGATATAGACTAAACAATATAAAGAGTTTAATGACATATAAAGCAAGAATAATAATGTGACAAAACGTGAACAAAACAAATAGTTGGTTACCCTTATAAATCAATTTTCCTACCCTCAAAAACCATGTAGATGCCACGTAGATGTCAATTAGGCTTTAACCTGCTATTTCATGTCATAAAAATATATCATCAACAAAATAAATAGTTTAATAACAAATAAAAAGAAAATTTTTTTTTAACTAAACATGAACAAATTGGTTACTCAACAACTTTTGTTTTACATTGCTTTTTTAACACGCTTCATGTTTTTCGCGTTTCACCGTTTTCCAAGATTTCCATTTTTCAGTTTCCATTTTTCTATAATCATACCATAAAACAACAAAAAGTGAGCCAGTAACTTTTATCTCATTTTCTAAAACCATCATCAGGGTTTGGATCCTTCATTCTCTGGTTCTTGAGCTCCAACAATGGCGGCAACATCGGAAGACACCATCATGGAAGAGAGAGAGGAGCTCATGGTATCGCCCAAACTTACTAAACATCATCACCCAACTAGCAAAGTCGGCAGATTTCTAAAACCCTCTGCTATCTCCATCGATGTCCAAGCCTTTCCTTTCAATCCTCCTACGGCATCTTCTTTTCCAGAAAAAAATTCTTTGAATGTATCCTTCAACGGCTGGAGAAAACCACTAACGAATTGGAAAGCATGGGTTGATCGCATGCATTCTCTGCACCAATCTTCCTGGAAAAAAGCAGGAATTGAGCATGCTGTGTTGAATTCCTCATACGAAATCATGAAAAATGATGATTTGATTCTTAACTTTGCAGAAACATGGTGCCACGAAACAAAAACCTTCGTGTTTGTATGGGGGGAAGCTACAATGACTTTGGAAGACATGATGGTTCTCGGAGGGTACTCTGTATTAGGTGAATCTGTTCTTACTCCTGTTGAAAACATAGAATCGAAAACAGTTTTAGCGAAATTGTATGAAACAAAACTAGAGTTTTCAAGATCGACGTCTAGAAAAGCCGATCAGTTTCAATGGTTGCACAAATTCAAAGACAGCGGAAGCGAAATCGAGCACGAAGCATTTCTGGCATTGTGGTTATCCAGGTTTGTCTTCCCTTCATCATACTCAACAGTTGTTCGAAATGTTTTCCCCATTGCTGTTCATCTAGCTAGAGGCATTAGACTTGCTCTCGCACCTGCTGTTCTTGCCAGCATATATAGAGATTTAAGCTTGTTAAAAGCTAAAATTAACAATCACAATGATGAAACGTCGGTTACAATTTGGGCTCCTTTACAACTTCTTCAAATTTGGATCTGGGAGAGATTTCCGAAGCTTAGGCCTAACTTCGGAGGTACCTGCAAGCCAATGTTTGCTAGATGGGAGAATAAGAACCTGCACATCGACAATTTTGGCTCAAATTTTCATCGTGATACAGAAGACTTCTGTTGGCGGCCATATGCCACAAATGAAAACGATGATTTGGGTAATGAAAAAAAGGGGAAGTGGGTCGTTATCGGCGATTGTTTTGATGAAGAATTGGAGTCATGGGGTCGATGTTTGAGGGTTTCTGAATTAGTCGGGATAAAAGGGAAATGTATCGAACAATATCTACCTCATAGAGTCGCAATGCAATTTGGGATGGACCAAGACATTCCTGGTTACCTGCCACGAAACATTGCAAGACCCAAAATCGCTTGGGGGTTTTACACGAGGCCAGTGACGGATCTTAAACTGTATGTTCCATCCCGATTCTCTGAGCCATATGTCACTGCTAGATACATGGAGTGGTGGAATAACTCAACTGGAATGCATAGTTTGCTTCATCCGATGGGTGGTAATGAAACCAAAACTTCTGTCGTAGATGAATCAAGAACAGAAAGATCTAAAGACTCTGTGGGTGACATCAGAACTTCAAATGTGTCTCGTAATGAAGCCAGCCCTGGCAACGAACATACATCGAGAATGGACCTTGAAACCCGAATCAAAAGACTCGAGGAAGTTTTTGCATACCTCAAAGCCAAAAAATATGATCATAGTTTGATTTAAATTGCTTCACAATCCTATTTAGTGGTAAATTTCATCGACGTTTTAGAAGGATATACCACGTGTTTGATGAAATGTCTAAGTAAAGGCTTATCAAAATGAAACAATATTTTCAAGTTTCATCGAATTCTTTACGAGGGCATAGGTGTTTAATGAAATGCCTAAGTAAATGAATGTAAAAAAGAACAACTATTTAGTGGTTAAATTCATCAAAGTTTTATATATCATGTGTTTGATGAAATGTCTAAGTAAACGCCTATTAAAATGAAAAAATAATTTCGAATTTCATCAAATTGTTTAGAATGACATTATGGGTGTTTGATGAAATGCCCAAGTAAATGAATGTAAAAAAAAAAAAAATTCCACTATCTAGTGGTAAATTTCATCAATGTTTAAGAAGGATATACCACTTGTTTGATGAAATGTCTAAGTAAACGCCTATCAAAATGAATAGTTTCAAATTTTATCAAATTCTTTACAAGAATATAATTTGTGTTTGATGAAATGTCTAGGTAAGGGTTGTCAAATTGAAACTATAGCCACTATCTACAGTAAAATTTATCAAAGTCTTACGAAGCTTATAATAAGTTTTTGCTAAAATGCATGAGTAAATAATTTTTTTTCAGAATGAATCGATATCCACATCCTAATGGTAAATTTTATTAGATTCTTACAAGGTATAATAGTTGTTGGATGAAATGTCAAAGTGGACGGTTGTCAAAATGAAACAATATTCACTATGTAGTTGTAAATTTTGTCAAATTATAACATAGAGTATAATGTTTGATGAAATGCCAAAGTAAACTATATCAAAGTGAACCAATATCCAATATTTAGTGCTCATTTCATCAAGTTTTTACAAGGATAGAATGTGTATTTTTCATGCCTAAGTAAACAACGATTAAAATGGAACGATATCCATTATTTAGTGGTAAATTTCATCAAATTCTTACACATGCATAACACATGTTTGATGAAATGTCTGAGCAACGACCGTCTGTCAAGATGAAACAATATTCACTATTTAGTGGTAAATTGGTTCAAAATCTTAAAAGTATACAACATGCGTCAAATGGAATGTCCAAATAAGCGGCTGTCAAAATGAAACAATATTCACTATTTACTGTCAATTTCATCAAAATTTTACTAGGGTTTAACAAATGCTTTGATAAAATGCCCAAGTGACTAGTGGTAAATATCGTGAAACTCTTACACATGCATAACAATTATTTGATGAAATACTTGAGCAATGATCGTTAAAATAAAACCATATGCACTATTCACTCGGTAAAATCTATCAAAATCGTACAAGTGTATAACAAAAGTGAAATGAAATGTTCATTTAACAAGTTGGTGCTTCAAATCCTATTACATGGGCTAGACTAAAAGTGACATTAATGTTGGGTGTAAAGAAATACATCGATATTATATTACGAGAACATCCGTCTATCACGTAGATTAAAGTTTTACGTGATTAAAATTTTGGAAAATACATGTTATTGAGAATAATTATATTATTAAAGTTTAATATGAAATAATAATTGTTATACTGAGTTGATATATAAAAAATTATAACTATTTTGAATAATATTATAATAAAAACATCTACTAAAATCATATCATTTAATACCACCTGTCTACGACTTGTTTGTAAGGTAACGTAATATAATTTATAGTTTTTTTGTTACTTTTAAGGGTTGATGATTCATAATGACAAACAATAAAACAAAATTTACCAATTAGGTTACTGGAGTTTTAATTGCATCCAATAGGTTGTTGAACTTTCAATTTGGTTTTAAAATATCATTGTCTACAATTTTAACCGATTATCAATGTTTAAATTGTTGTGATGAGACATCATGGCTATTTTCTACCCTCCAACAAAGAGAGGAGTAGCGGCGGGAGGCGGATTGTGCATCAGATGAGGAGAGTCATGGGAGTGCGGTCAATGATACGACTTTTGTGAGATTGTGCATATGCTTTAAACCTAGTCGAGGTGGTACAACTGTAGATGGGTTGCGGAAATTGGTCTGAGTCTGCTCGACGAATACGGAGGTGTCGTCGGAATTGGAAAACGACGGTTAAAATCGGAGACAGTGGTGTTTTAAAACCAGATTTGAAAGTTTATTGACCTATCAGGTATAATTAAAACTTCAGTGACCTAATTGGTAAATTTTGTATTATTGATTGCCATTATGGATAATTAACCCTACTTTTGACTGTTATTGTTAATTGATTTAAAATTAAAATTCACTTTTGAGAAATTTTCAATTATTGTAAAAAATAGTTTTTTGATATTCTTTTAGTTAATTTGACATTTCAAATTCGATTTCATATTTAAAATATTTAAACCTTTTAACTATTTTGAAAAAATAAGTCTTTCATAAATTTTAAACTTTATTTAATATTTTGATTTAGGTTTTGCATTTAATATCATATCTGAATTAACAAATTAAATATTAAATATATTATGTTGATAATTCAAAATTTTAATTTAGGTTTTTGTAGGTATCCTTACGAAAGTCTTAGACGCCAAAATGTAATCTCAGTATATTTTTGGCATTTATATAGGTTTTCTTTGGCTCTGTGAACTCTCGCGGACTATGAAGGATTTGCGTAGGTCACTCCACTCTATCGCAAGACAAACTTCTTAAAATGACGTCATGTCTGTGTGTTTAGGGATTTTGGCAGGCCACACGGATTTTCGCAGGCCATGGCCTGTGAAAATTCTAGCTATTTTGGTCATGTGCTATTTTTTTTTTGTCTTTTTTGGAATACTCTTTATGTGTAATTAGCCTAATTTGTTATTTTTCTATTTAACTATCCCTCATTTTAACACCAATTTCTATTACAAAAATCTCAAACAACCTAATACTTTTTTTCACTGCATTTTGCAGTGAAAACAGTTGAGTATTTTGACGATTCAGACCAATTTTGCACTGTTTTTACTTTCTTTTTTAGTTTTAGTTGTTCTTGTGGTTAAAACCATAGAAACAAACAAAATTTGGCAACAAATAGATGATTTCACAATATGGCTATATTTGTCAATACTCTGATAATTAAATTTAATTAAAAAACTACCACAAGCTTGTAATTGGCAATTCGCCACTTCGGCATGCATAAGCCTTTATTACTATATGAGAACCGAGAAGATTAATCGGCCTATAATTAGGTTTCCTTGGTAAACGGTATCACCTTTTTAAGTACGCTTCAAATTTTATGCCTTTCCCTCCTTTTCTCAAATTATCATTGTAATTGCATCATTCATTCTCCGGTTTTTGAGCTTGAGCTCCAACAATGGCGACAACATCAGAAGACACCATCATGGAAGAGAGAGAGGAGCTCATGCTATCACCCAAACTTATTAAACACCATCACGCAACTCGCAAAATAGCCCGATTTATAAAACCCTCTGTTAGCTCCACTGATGTTCAACCCTTTCCTTTCAATCTTCCTACAGTGTCTTCAGTTCCAGAAATTTGTTCTTTCAAGGTTTCCTTCAATGGCTGGAGAACCCCACCCAAGAATTGGAAAGCATGGGTTGATCGCATGCATTGTCTGCACCAATCTACCTGGAAAAAAGCAGGAATCGAGCATGCTGTGTTGAATTCCTCATACAAAATCACGACAAACGATGATTTGATTCTTAGGTTTGCACAAAAATGGTGTCACGAGACCAAAACCTTCGTGTTTACATGGGGGGAAGCTACAATCACTTTGGAAGACATGATGGCTCTCGGAGGGTATTCTGTGTTAGGTGAATCTGTTCTTAGTCCTGTTGTAAACATAGAATCGAAAACAACTTTAGCGAAAATGGATGAAGCCAGGGTAGAGTTATTGAGATCTACGTTCAGAAAAGCCGATCAGTTTCAATGGTTGCACAAATTCAAAGACAGCGGAAGCGAAATCGAGCATGAAGCATTTCTCGTATTGTGGTTATCAAGGTTTGTCTTCCCTTCATCATACACAACAGTTGTTCGAAATGTTTTCCCCATTGCTGTTCATCTAGCTAGAGGCATTAGACTTGCTCTCGCACCAGCTGTTCTCGCCAGCATATATAGAGATTTAAGCATGCTAAAAGCTGAACTTACAGAACACAAAGATGACACATCGATTACAATTTGGGCTCCTTTACAACTTGTTCAAATTTGGATTTGGGAGAGATTTCCGAAGCTTAGGCCTAACGTCGGAGGTAGCTACAAGCCAATGTTTGCTAGATGGGAGAATAAGAACCTGCACATCGACAATTTTGGCTCAAATTTTGATCGTGATTCAGAAGATTTCTGTTGGCGGCCATATGCCACAAATGAAAACGATGATTCGGGTAACGATAAAAAGGGGAAGTGGGTTGTTCTTGGCGATTGTTTGGATGAAGAATTGGAGTCATGGGGTCGATGTTTGAGGGTTTCTGAATTAGTCGGGATAAAAGGAAAATGTATCGAACAATATCTACCTCATAGAGTTGCTATGCAATTTGGGATGGACCAAGATATTCCTGGTTACCTGCCACGAAACATTGCAAGTCCTAAAATTGCTTGGGAATTTTACGCGAGGCCAGTGACGGATCTTAAATTGTATGTTCCATCCCGATTCTCTGAGCCATATGTCACTGCTAGATACATGGAGTGGTGGAATAACTCAACTGGAATCCATAGTTTGCTTCATCCGATGGGTGATAATGAAACCAAAGCTGAATCAAGAACCGAAAGATCTAAAGAATCTGTGGGTGGCACCAGTACTTGTGATGTATCTTATAATGTAGCGAGCCCTGGCATCGAAAGGGTTGATGCATGCGGATTGGACCTTGAAGCCAGAATAATAAAACTTGAGGAAGTTTTCGCATATCTCAAAGCTAAAAAATATGGTCACAAGTTAATCTAGATTGCTTTACAATCCTACTTAGTGTAACTTTCATCAAATTTGTATAACAAGTGTTTGATGAAATGACTGAGTAAACTAATGTCAGTAATATCAACTATTTAGTTGTAAATTTCATTAAAGGTAATCTTAAATAAACCCTTTGTACGTTTGAATGTGTGTGGATTGACCCCGAAACACATATTTCTTCATGGAAGATTTTTTAGCACACATTTTGATTAAATTTGTGCAAGGGTATACCACGTATTTGATGAAATGCCCAAATAAAGGACAGTCAAAATGATATAATATCCATTGTTTAGTGGTAATTTCATCAAATTCTTACAATGGTATAACAGGATGCAATGTCCATATTTAGTGGTATCTCTTATCAATTTCTTACAAGGGTGTAACAGGTGTTTTTGATGATATAGTAAGCTATTCAGGTTATGTTTGACATACATGAGTTAGCTTATTTGTTTTTGACATACATAAGTTAACTTATTTTTTTAGCTTATTTGTCTTTGACATATGTATTCATGATATGTGTGACATACACGAGTTAGCTTATTTGACTTTGACATATATAAGTTAACTTATTTTTTTAGCTTATTTGTCTTTGACATACGTATTTAGGTTATGTGTGACAAACACGAGTTAGCTTATTTGACTTTGACATATATAAGTTAACTTATTTTTTTAGCTTATTTGTCTTTGACATACATAAGTTAACTTATTTTTTTGAACATATTGCAATGTAGTTTTTGTGAGACTATTAAAATAGCTTATAAGTTAGCTTTTTTAAAATATATTTGAGATAGTTTATTGATAAACTCGTTGATTTTTTCCACAAGTTTTCTAAATATACAGTTATATGATAATTTCCCCATATATCTAAATGTTATTTGTAATCTAGTTTATTGCTAGCTTTAACCAAACACAATCTTAGTGGTAATCTTTGTCAAATTCGTACAAGTGTTTAAGATGTGTTTGATGAAATGTCAAATTAATATAAGAGCTGTTTGATACTTGCTGATTGAATAAGAGTTAACTGAATCAATGTCTGACCTAGTCAGAGTCATCCTGAAGCTTACCGGATAATATGTAAATTGTAGGGTTTAGGACCGAGTCAGAAGTAATTTTAAGGTTATCAAACGGTCTGATTCGAACAGAGTCAGACGTAACCTCATAGTAGACCCAATAAGAGGCAAATCAAAAACCCCCTACTATCAAAACAAAACCGCATCCACTATCTAGTGGTAAATTTCATCAAATTCTTATAAGGGCATAACATGTGCTTGATGAAACCTCCAAGTAAACAAATGTCAAAATGAAACAATATCCATTATCTAGTGGTAAATATCAAATTATTAAGAGCCTGAGGGTAGTATAGCATGGTATAACGGTTGTTTGATTGAAAGCCCAAGTAAACAACTCCCAAAATGAAACAATATCCACTATTCAGTATCAAACTTCATCAAGTTCATACATGGGCACAACAGGTGTTTGATGAAATGCTCTGTCAAAATGAAACAATATTACACATAAAGAAAAAACAAACCAAGGATATAAGCCATCATCTCGTTTGATCTACATTTGATGTCAAAGCCAATTAAAACCAAATTCAACACCTATCTTCAATCAAACATCACGAATTACAAGAATCAAAATCCGAGTGAAGGGCTATTTCCAATGACTGCCCCCTATGTAGACACTAAAATTCAAATAATTATCCATTTAACCGATTCACTTTTCTAGCTGCTGTAGATCAATGTCCCAAGCTGATGCCAGCTGTAACAAAAGCTGATCTGGCACCATACCTTCCCAATCCTCAGGAGGCTCAATAGTTGACGCCGCCTCAATCAAATTCATCAAAATTTCCCTTTTCAATTCCATCGGTATTCCCACAATATCTGTCCCATTTTCTATGATCATATCGATCAACTGTAGACAAAAAACAAAATAAATATACATGTAAAAAATAAAGATAGATGTAAAATTACCAAACTACCCCTCTACCATACCTGTTGAAGCCAAGACAAGCAAATATCAAACACGTTTTGATCGGGAAGAAACTGTGCAACCGCATGCAAAACTTCGGTCCCGACCTCGGTAGACAACTGATCGATGACGGGACCCGTTCGGTCCATCAATTTCACAAGCAACAAATCATCGCCAGTAGACAAAACCTCAGCAAACGCGGTATCAGAATCACCTACATGAAGCGCGTCCATCGCGTTACTCCATGCTGCCCAAACCGGGTCCCGGTCCTGCCCGACATTCTCGTCTCCCATCGCCTCACCCGTCATTTCCGGAACCGCCACCCGGGCAGTTCGGGCAGAAGGTACCCCGTTGTTGTTGTTATCCTCACCCGCTACCCTAATCGCTTCTAAAGTCGCCTCATCTTTTGATGCTTGCCACACACTTCTAGCAGACGGCCCCTCACCAAACCTAGCCGGGCCCCACCCTCTTCTATTAACATTTTCCATTTCATTTTCTGATTTAGGCGATCGACTTTCGATACCTCTTCTCAAACCCATCTGCCCGTTTCGGGAATAGTAGTCCCAGCTTTCGGGCAGGTCTCTCCGGGCAGCTCCTCTGCCCCGCATGTAAGACATTCCGTCGTCGTTTCTTGTTAATTTGTTGTAGTCGGAATAGCCGTTGTACTTTCCTAACGGTCGGCCGGAATCCTCGAATCCCATCATGTAATTGTGATTCCCGTTTCTTCTATTTATGGAAAGGTCGCGGGCCATGTCTTCAACGACGCGTTCGAGACCCCGGACGCGGTTTTCCAATGTCACCATGCCATCGTGGGACCCGCCCATGAAATCTTGTAACATGTTCATTAAATGAGCTTGTTGTCTTTCCAGTTGTAGTAATTGTCTTTGTATCGCGAGCCAATTCCCTTTGTTGGTTCTGATTCCGTCTCTTTGATCGTTCATGTCATCGTATTCCCGCCTTCTAGAAGGACCGCCGGTGGCGGTTGCTCTTTCGGTTTTTTGGTGGGAATCTTTTGAATGTGGCAATGATTCTGTGTCATTGAGGACGGAATCTTCACCGTTGAGGTCGTTTTGGTCATTTTGGGACTTGATGAATCTAAGCGGAACAACGACTTCAACTTCACCAGAGACACGTCTTTCGAGTCTTTGAAAAAACTCGGGGTTTAATTCTTTGTCACTTAAACCAGGTGCCTTTTTTTTCAAGATTCCAACTGTCTTTTCGGGTTCATCGTTTTTTACTGGAGCTTCTGTTTTTTTATCATCTGATTTAGCTGATTCAGAATGTTCACCATCTGAAAACATTTGAAAGGAATGGAATCAGTCAAAGGAGTTGGAATCGGAATCATAATCTGTCAAACGTTTTGTTGGGATGAAATGAAATGGAATTCAGTTATAAAAACTTTATATATTTCTTTTTTTATTGTAAACATATATATTAAACTTTTCATTGTTATAAACTTTGATGATTATATACCGAGGGTATATTGGTCATTTAGTAAAGAAAGGAAGAATTGGATTGGATTCCTTCCATCCTACGCTAGGAATGATAAGTTCATGAAACATAGAATTAGAAGGATTACGAAGGAATTGAATTCAGTCCATTTGGCAACCAAACCTGGCGTGGAATGGAATCTCGAATTCCAGTTCTGTCGGAATCACCGAACCAAACAGGCCAATAAAAAGGAAGTAACAAAGAGAATGAATTTAGTTATGTTCACCATGATTTCCATGTGTTTTTTGTTCTTCAGAACCTCCTGCAAGACCCTGCCATTGTTGCAAAGCCTCTACTATACTGTCTCTTGCTGGTTTTATCTGTGGAAGTTGATAAGGAGTTAAGTAAAACAAAAAGAAAAACTAAATTTTAGTTTTGTTGACTTAAAAAATGGGAAAGGAAAGTAGGATGCTATAATATACAAATAAATGGAAGTATGTTGACTTAACCTTATCAAAGCGGCAAGCTTCAAGGGCAGTTATGGTAGAAGAGGTTTTTCCTGTGATCAAGTTGCTTGAATGCAAAGCCAAGGCATTCAATGCATCAGCAGCTGCCTTTCGAGTTGCCCAATCAGTGTTATTAAGACAATCATGAATACTTTGAAGCAGTAACTCCAATCCTTGTGAAGAAATAGCACCAACCTGTAAAAAAGTATATCAAAAAAGACTTATTTGCCCTAGATTACTTCAACACAAGATCCGCATCAAATAACAAATTATGTGCACATCGTAGCATTTAGAAAGTGATTATGATATGAAATGGTTATAACTCGTAAATCAAATAATCGGTTGTAACAAATGGTGAATTTGATCATAAACATTCAATTTCAATAGGAGGGCACAAAATGATTCATATCCATGATGCCTAGGGCTTCGACTTTTTTTAATTTCTTTATGTTCCAATTTATGCTTCGAATAAGATTATCCCCTTCTTTTAAGATTCACAAATTATAACCTAATAGTGAACTCACATGATACGACTTCAAGTATATACTTACAATAAACATAATGTTAGAATTACATACCTGAGAAAGACTAGAAACGACTTGCAAAAGTGCAGCCTTTGCTAAGAAATTAGGGTTATGAAGATACTTGCAGATCCTTGAACATAGCTTCTGAAAAGCCGAAATAGGTGGGTCTGAAGCCATTTCCACCATTTTAGCCATACACATTGCGGAACCAGCTTGTACCCCTTTGTTCTGATCATTCAAAGCCTCAAATAAAGGCTTCACAAACAACGAAACTACAGACCCGATATTATCAGACCCATCTCCCTTCAAATACAGTGAAGATAGCTGCCCAATTGATTCGCGACACGCGTCTTTAACGCCGGAATCGGAGTCTTTTAGTCTTTTCACAATGTGGGCAATGATTTTCGTAAGATGCGAGGCGGCTGATTCGGTGTGGGTGGAGCAAACGAAGAAGAGGAGGCGGATTGCTTCTTTTTTCACGGCGGGTTTGTTGGCGTCGTTGGTGGCTTCGTAGAGTGAGTTTAGGAGCATTGTGATGCCGTCGGGGGAGAGGGTTTGGATGATTTTTTCAAGGTCTTCGACGGCGATCTGGTGGGTGTCCCTGTCGGAGAGCTTTGAGAGGGAAGTCAAGATTCTTTGTTTGAGTTCAATCATTGCGAGATGGGAAGAAAGAGATGAAGATCTTGATGATGGTGGTGATGGAGTTGCTGGGGGTTTCTTGGATTTCAGAGATTTGGTCGCCATTGTTGTGATGATGCCTCCAGTTCAAAAACGGTAGTGAAGTTGCAGAAGGGATTCAAGATTTTAGAGGTTGCAATGGGTATGCAGATTAGATGAAGATCTATAAACCGAACCCCCAAACACCGTAGCCAAATTTATTATTTATTAAAATTTATTATATGACATATACAGATATTATAGTATGCAACTATCCATTACTTTTATGAAATGGTTTTCAAAATGAAGCCATTTGGATTTTGGTGTTCAAAATTCAAATAACAAAATTTCCCTTACGAATTAATTATTAGTTTTTTTACAAACCGATTATCAGTTTTTCGTAATGTAACGAATTCTGATAAAAAGAAGTATAAGAATAAGAAGCTTCACCATTTTGTCAATTTATGTACCCTTGTCAATTTATGTACCCTACTAACATAACAACTATCAATTTATGTAAAGTTTAACAATTTAAATATAAAAAAAATTATCATTTTATTAAACATTTTCTTACCATAATATTTATATAAAGTAGTACCATAATATTTATATAAAATAGTGAAAATGAAAAAAAAAAAAATTTTATAAAGACACATTGCATGAATTTGTGAAAAAAATGTGTATGTATACTGCATTATTTGTATGCATTGAATAGTATCTATAAGACGATATTTTTATATATGTTTTATGAAGAAGAGTTATGGTTGTTTGATAATCTCTAAATGATACAGATTTAAATAATTTAGAGGTTTGAATTATTTAGAGACTCTCCATGATCATATCTTTGAATGACTGTATTGAATGATAAAAATAATTATATTACTCTTCATTTTAAAATTGCAAACAACATCGAATCAAATGAGTATTAGATAAAATCCATAATCACATAAATTGTTAAAACCAAACTTCAATCAAAAACAAATTCTCACAAATAAATTAAAATAGAAAATAAAAAATGAAGTGCTTCCATTTTTAATGTAGGTGTGTAATAAAATGAAAGAGAAGTACAAAGTACACAACCCCTCCCCCTCCCCCATTTCCTTTCTTTTTCAAGATTTGAAGAATAATGGTGAAGGAGATGGTGACGTGTGATGGTGAATATGGTGGTGATGATGAACTGATAGTGGCGATTAGGTCAGGAGCAAAAAAATCAAGAACAAATTCAAATGAGCCATTAATGATGGTGTGGTGGTGTTGTTGAAGGGGAGTGTCATTGGTGGTGTCGTCGATGAAGAGCATTGCTAGTGGTGTTGTCGTAACAGAGTTTTTGTGTAATGAGGCGATTGAAGGGAGACAAGAAAAGAGGTGTATTAGGTTCCGACGGCAAAATAGGTCTTCTTTCCCATTCAACAGAATGTATAAACCATTAAGAATATAGATAAGCCAAATATACAAAAGAACCAAACTGAACCAGAGTTGAAACCGTTTAGGAACCGAATAGGTTAATATGTGCAATTCTCAGTTCCCAATTTTCATGAAAATTGGTTTTCGGTCCAAGGGTTCTTGGGTTTTTTTTGGGTTTGAAACCGAAAGTTGAAGGACCAATTAAGTCCAAATAGTAAACAAAAAATGTCAGATTTTCTTATCCTCCTTACCTCGATTCTATTAACGACATATTTGGCTGCCTAAATCAACGATCGTCAATTATTTTTGTCTTAACAACTACCATGCATGTATATTATTCTATTGCTTTGACTTTATATGCTTCACATATGATAGCATAGAATTATTAAGGGTAAAGGATCCAATCTAACCAAATCATTTAAAGCTACATATGCTACATGAGAGATTACGTTGTATTCGGTCCAATGTCAAGCTTTACATATGCTACATGAGAGATTACTTTGTATTCGGTCCAATGTCAAGCTTTTTTGTTTCCTAAAGTACCATTTGATGAAAATAGAGCCCCAAAGGAAAGCGGTGTCCGTTTTGGGCAATTTTTGTTCTCGATCATGATTGGTATAGTCTCTTTCTCTTTTTACCCCTTATCAATTGTCAATTTATAGTTTTATAATCACACACACACAAAAAAAAAAAAAAAAAAAAAAAAAAAAAAAAAAAAAAAACCTAAATTTAAAGTTTTGTAATCACAAAAATCTGATGAAATGAAGAAGATGAAGAAAAGTTAAACATCTATGTATTTTATATCGTTATAAATTTGTAATTAGATGACAAATAAATAAATATGTTTTGAATAGCATAACTCCAATTTTTTCATGCATTAGAAGCTTGTACTCGTGATAATGTTACAATGGACATGGAAGCTTGTACTCATCCATCTAAAGAATTTAATAATAGTTCATACTTCGTACAAATATTTTATTATTAAATTACATAAAATTTGTACTGTGTTCATGTTATTTTAAACATGTGATTAGCATTAAAACCACAAAATAAAATTTCCATGAAATTGTAATTTTTCCACCTTAGATTCAATATCTTTACCTTTTTTTTTTTTTGGCAAATGATTGATAGACGCTTAATAACAATAACTTTATTTACTGTTTATTTTTTGTAAAATGTAATGATTTTTGCCCTCAATATTCACGTTCATGATCATTAGGCTGATGGGAGTACCCATCACATTGCCCAAATGTGATGGGCGCCACGTCATCGCCACATAGGATTTTATCCCATCACACTCCATCACATTACCCCCTTTATACCCATCACATTTTCATCACACCACATCATCTTTTCCAAATAAAAATAATTCCATAAAAATAAAAAATCCAAGCTTCTAATTGGTTGAGTGGGAATTAAAAAAAAAAGAAAAAAAGGGGGAAAAAACCCTATTGGGTGTGATGAGCCGTGATCTCCATCACTTCCTATCACGATCACGCCCATCACGGAGCACCCGGGGCGGTGTGCACGCCGTGATGGGTAGTGATGTGGCCATCACGGTCCCTCCGTGATACCCACTCCCAATGGCCTTAGGTTGTTACATCACAATTCATTTAGTTACTTTTTGCAACCACTTTCTTTATGCAAACCGTCTTTTATTACAATAGCTGAATAGCATGTGTGTAGCCATGTTAAGGAATACAAACCTAACATCATTTTAAATTAGCACTTTATGTAACTCAACAATTATCTCTATTTATTATCATCTAGATTCAAATAACACAACATGTATAAACATCCAACTATCTTCACGCACAATGTTGGAAATGATATGGATACATAGAAAGACTTAAGATATTTATAATATTGATTGTGGTGATTTTAGTTTATTGATTAGTAGACTAATAATTTTACTTGGTAATTGAATACAATAACTATTTTCTCGCAGTATCTCTGAGGCTGTACGATCTTTTCCTCCAAAGCATCTCATTCAGCATCAGTTAGCGGAACCAGAAATTTTTATACGGGGATACAAATCTAGTTGAAATTCAAAATAATATCCATATAAAATTGCTTAATGTTTAATGTTTTACTTCCCAATACAATAATCTCTCTAGAGCAATTTAACAACGTAAATAGTTTATCAGTGAGATCAATTTTTAGGTTTTTAAAAAAATTGTCGTGGTTTAAGTAAAAAAGGTATTGCACCATATTTTTCATTGTTATTTGGAAATTAGGATCAATTTAATGACAAGTTCATAGTTTCTTAAATCTGCCTATTTACTTTTGAAATTGATAATGTAAATCACGTAAGCTTTTGTATTCAAATATTATATATGGAAAAAATATAAAATACTTTTAGACCCAATTCTAGTTACAAAATAGTGAATTCCGATGTGGGCCTTCAACCTATATGGACTTCCGTTAGACTCATGCGAAATATAGAGTTGGTAAAAGCATGGTACAACATTCTCAACAAAACATACAAGATAATACAGCTACTGAAAAATTAAAATATAGGACATAAAGAATATATATTTTGGGGATGCAAGTGTACCCCCGTCGCCCCTTTTAGATACGCCACTGTAATCAGCATACTTAACACCCGATAATTTTTTTTGAGACAGTGTGTGTATAAGTGTATCATTATTCATACCGAATCATTCAGATGTTGTCCTCATACTCCTTTTCCGAACTTCATTTATTTAAAAATTTTAACCAAAAAAAACATGTGTCGCCTAGTCAAAGATTTCATGTAGTCCGTGGGGTTCAAATAACTACTACATTTCAATAAGAGAGGAAAATGAATTGACAAAAATATCGTGATGCTTGTTGTAACGGTGGTTATTGACTTCGTTGGCTTAATGAACAAAAAGTGTAACAAAAGAGTCGGCAGAGACAGTGAACGTTACCAAAAAATGGGGCCCATAAAAAGTTGTTAACTACATGGATGAACTTTGTAAAAAAATGGATGAACGGTTGTACATCAAGCATCAAAGTTTGCACTTTACAATCAGAGCGTCGAGAAGTAGGTAGAAAATTGGCGCAAATTCTGTACGGTTGTCTGTCATACTCGCAACAGTTGGACGATCGGTGTCGACGGTTGTGGACAGCTGAACACAAACTCCTTTTTTAGCCATCGGAGAAAATGGCTTGCCACCACTCTATTATTGTCACCGGAAAATCACCGGTATTGCTCCTTCCATCGAATTCCCCCCCAATTGCCAGGTACCGCCATCTCTTTCTCTCTAGGGTTTGTGAAATTTCAATCTTAATGAGTAAGTAGAATGTATTTTCCTATTGCTTCAACTGGATTATTGATCTGTGAGAAGGGAGGTGTTACTGCTCCAGATTTGATTATGCCTCACCATTGCAATGCCTTGTTAACTGAAAATGGCAAATGTGATGGGTTTTAGGATTTTGAGTTTTATATCGCTGCTTTTTGTAGCATTTAGACCTGGTTATCTGCCCTTCAACAGGATCATTCTTGAATTGTTGAACTTATTTCGAAGGAAGAAAGGATGATAATACAAAAGAAGACTAAACCTAGAAATCCAGTATTTTCACTTGTTAGTGTTGATTCAACTTCATGGATTCAATTTCATTTGCAATCTCAATTACTGTAAATTTGGTAATCATAATCTCCTTGTACAGAAAATTGCCAACAAATACAAGGTTCAAATGCTGTATAGAGTCACCATCAACAAAATCAACCAAGAATGCATCTACACATCTTGTGTCAGCACTTGCTGCTTCCTTGCTACTTCTGTCCCCAACAAATCAGGTTGGTGGCTTTAACCAAATGTCTTAAATACCCTTCAACAATGTAGCACATTAACAAATCATTGTGAACCAAACCAATACATCACTTCCTTGTAATAATGACAACAAGCAGTAAATTCAGATTAAAATTTTATAAAATACAATATAAGTTGTATTTTCATGGATTACAAGAACAAGAGAACATAACAGCATTACCATTTTGCAGGTTTTGGCGACAGAAATTTCACATAACAATTTATGCCAGATTTCAAGTGCCACCAACAACGTCCCAACTCTTCCTATTGATGAGGGTTCAAATCTGATGATGATGAGAGGCATGACAGCAAGAAACTTTGATCCTTTAAGATACTCGGGAAGATGGTATGAAGTTGCTTCACTTAAACGTGGATTTGCTGGACAAGGTCAAGAAGATTGTCACTGCACCCAGGTAACAACCTAGACAGTAGACAGTAGACAGTAGACAGTAGACAGTAGACGGTAGACGGTAGACGGTAGACGGTAGACGGTAGATGGTGGATGGTAGACGGTAGACGGTAGACGGTAGACGGTAGACAGTTGGCAGTTGGCAGTGGACAGTGGACAGTGGACAGTGGACAGTGGACAGTGGACAGTGGACTATAGACAGTGGACAGTGGACAGTGGACAGTGGACAGTGGACAGTGGACAGTGGACTATAGACAGTGGACAGTGGACAGTGGACAGTGGACAGTGGACAGTGGACAGTAGACGGTAGACAGTGTAGTGGACAGTGGACAGTAGACAGTAACCGGTTTATTTTGATTGCAGGGGGTATATACGATTGATATGGCAAAAGCAGCTATTCAAGTGGACACATTTTGTGTTCATGGAGGACCTGATGGGTATATCACTGGTATACGGGGTAGGGTTCAGTGTCTTTCAGAGGAAGAGACGGACAAAACCGAAACAGATCTAGAAAGACGAGAAATGATTAAAGAAAAATGTTACCTCCGGTTTCCCACATTGCCGTTTATTCCTAAAGAACCTTATGATGTCATCGATACCGATTATGACAATTTCGCCCTTGTTTCCGGCGCAAAAGATAAGAGCTTCATTCAGGTACACCAACATAGAATTCTACATTCATTAATCCTTAGGATGCCAAACACAGTACAACCTGTTCTGTTCTGTTCTGTTCTATTGTGATGTTTTCAGATATACTCGAGGACACCAAATCCGGGGGAAAAGTTTATAGAAAAGTACAAGCTTGTGTTGGCGGATTTTGGGTATGATGCGGGAAAAATTAAGGATACACCACAGGATTGTGAGGTGTCAGATAGCCGATTAGCTGCAATGATGTCGATGAATGGAATGCAACAAGCTTTAACAAATCAGTTTCCGGATCTTGAACTTAAGTCTTCTGTTGAGTTTAATCCTTTCACAAGTGTATTTGATACCTTGAAGAAGCTTGTTCAGCTTTATTTTAAGTGATCAAGGGTATTTTTGGTATTAGAAAACATGGAAGTGCCAAATACAGTGGTTTGTGTATACAGCCATGGTTATTTTGTAAATTTTGTCCATGTGCTCGCTTATAAGTTATGGATTCATTAAAACTTATGGATTCATTTGGATTTTGATTTTGTTTATATTTGGGTTTTTGTTGAACTTGGTTTGATGTTTAGGGTTTGAGATGGAGGTGAGGAATTTTGAGGGTTTGCATTTGAGAGGATGAAGGTTCATAAGTACAACATATAATAATAATAATAATAAAGTCATATTTTTATAGAAAGGGGATGTGAAATTTAGATAGAGGTAAGAATAGAATCACTTTATGATCTTATCTACACTGTTCTCTTTTTCCAAAAGAAAATGATAAAGCATCATTTCAAAGCATGTTTTGAAGTAGCAAAAGTTTGGTGAGATATTTCAATAAACGACAATAAAGTAAGTTTGGAAACCACCAAAGAAGCTAATTGCCATATCTCATAATGGAGAAAACGTGTATTTGGCTTCACGTTCACAACTCCACATGACATGTTCTCACATCTTTCAATGATTTCCTATCACACAAGGAGAATTTGATTTTTTTTTTTTCATAAATAAACAAAAAACAAGTGCCCAACAAAAGTCCTTCATCCCATCCCTCCTGTCAGATAAACTTGAGAAAATTACATTTTTGGTCCCTGGGTATAGCTGATTTTTTCAATTATGGTCCCCAAAAGTTTTCTTTTGCAACTTTGGTCCTTATTTGAGGTTGTTGTAACATTCTTCATCCTTAATGATCAAATTTTGATATACTTGGAACAGGGACCAAAAACCTGAAATAATGACCAAAACTTTTTAGGACCGAAATTGCAAAAAATCAGCTATTACTCAGGGACCAAAAGTGATAAACTTTTGTCATGTCTATTGAATATTTGATAGATCATTACACCGAAAGCTTTGAGAAACTAAGTTTCTTCAACTTATTTGTTATCGGATTGGCCCACGCCTTATCGGGCACTCCACATTTTACATCAACAATTTCAACAATGCACGACGCCTTTTTGTCATTCTTCTTTCTAGCCGGAGTTCCATTTCCGTCCACACTGTCAGACCGGAGAAAAGGGTTCCGGCTAGCCGTTCTGGCATGGTGGTGCTTCGGTTTCCGGGAACCACCGCCGGTCTCTTTTTCATTCGTGGTGGTGCCGCCACTGCAACTGGCGGTTGCTTCATCTGTTTGTACTTTTGCTTTTGGTTTTGCATCTATTGAAGCATTGTTAGGTTGATCCATGGATGTTTTTGGAGATTTAATTAAAGACGGAACTTTAACCGATTGTAGTTCCCTTGACATTAAGGCATTGATGGTGCCCGTGGTCCCGACTTTGATGGATCCCCCACCGCCCTTGATGGCTTCTAGTGTTTGAGCCATGACCTGTTAAGTCGTTCTTTCTGTATTAAGTCAAAAAGAAACACTCATATATAGTTTACCGGATTAAATCATGTCCCCATTAAGTCAATTAAGTCAAAAAGAATCGGCATATAGAAAATACAATCATCCCCTTGTTCAATTAATCATGTATGGCCTTCTATGCATCAAATAACCATCTCATTTTTGCTAATTTGGATAACGAATGATCCTTTTTTGTCAATTAGATCACTAAACTAACGTTTTATGTTAGATATGTCAGTATATTTACAAGCTTCTGAATTGAAGATAACTGGTTATCTAATAAGTAATTAAGATAACATACACATGTACAATCTTTATGTAAACGTCACCAAATTAAGATTTTTATGCCAATTATTAGGTCACTAAATTAATATTACATTTTTATTTACTTGGTGACTGGATATTCAAAATCCAGATTACCAAATGACCCAAATAACCAGTTTCCTAAGTTTAGTGACCTAAGAGGGTGTTTGGGAGTGGTTTTTAATTACCATAATGCCCTTCGATTAACTTACTCACCTAACAATTTTGGTCATTTTACATATATAAGCTAAACTAAACATTTTTAAAAAACGACTTAGACATTAACTTTTGTCAAACATTTTTTAAGAACTCCTTTTGACACCAGAAGCACTTTTGGGATTCAAAAAGCAATCCCAAACACCCCCTAATTGGCAAAGAAAATAATTTGTTACCCAAATTAGCAAAAATGGTTGTTACACCAGAATGATTCACACCTTTGGTTTCAAAATAATTTGTTACTCATCTTAGCAATAATTTGTTGTGATTAAGCAAACCCATAAACGTTAATATGGAACAAGCAAGATTCTCATTTTTGGTTTCAAAATAACTAAAACCCGAAGAAAAAAATCATAGGAAATCCTTAAACTTGAAGAATAAAGCAAGCAGGTGCCGGTAGCACTTAATGATGACACCTAATCTAAACGTCTAATCAGATGCATTGAACAGGTTTAAACATCTAATCATCCATGAACCCCAATACCCACAAGTAAGAAATTTAGAACCCTAATACCCAATTTCAAATTCGAACATAAACCACATACCCGACGTGCTCGTGATCGATCAATGGTGATCTGAAGTTAATAACATTATAAAGAGCATGAACGCGTTAAACGCCATTATTCAGTGAACTTAAGGTACCAGAAACAATATCGAACAATATACGAACCAGAACCAAATCCTGATCGAAGAAGATTAAGAGCGCTTACCTAAAAGTACAGAAGTTCCAAATGAAGACTTGATTCTAGTAATACAAACTCTTGAAGTTTCAGATTTTAGCGGTGAGCAACTGAAGAAGATATGTGTTCTAGTGTGTGTGTGTGTGTGTGTGTAGATTGAATGTAAGGCAAAGGAGTTCGTAGCAGTGTATGTAACTAACCAGTGTGGAAGGATACTGAGACAAGATCCGGCATGAAATATTGTATATACATGGGAAATGGAGCAACTAGCAAGGACCACCCCCACCCAGACTTCAAAATAATCGCTTTGTGTTTTTGTCCGTCCCATCCTTTTCTCCTGTTACTTTCATTGACTATAGGGCTTGTTCAAATTTACCAAAGTAAGTATATTATTAAATGATCTATTATGGTATTTTTGATTAATAAAAGTGTTTCCATTTGTTTTTTTTTTTTTTTTCATGAATACATTTCTAGACCTATTGAACATATACAAAATGTATGTTTATTATTATTACAAGGTAGCAACATACGGTAATGTGTCATTTAGTTGGACAATAATTATAAGTGTGTCATCGGTGCAAGCAATAAGTAGGTGTGATAAAATATGTATGTTTGATTGTTGTACTTGTTTAAAATATTTAAAAATCTTTTTATCTAAATTAATTTGAGATTTTATTTATAAAAAGAAAAAATGCAATAAATTGTATTAAAATGGTATTGTATTGAGAAAAGTTTGTTATGATATATGGACGCTTGTATATAGTATTCATCTCCCTTTATGAAATGTGACTTGAAAGGTTCATGAACTAGGAATCAATTTAATAAAAAAGGATGTTTCAAGTTGTGGAGATTTTGGGAGCAAGCAAACATTGAATCATCTTGCAAGGTATAAAGTAAAACATATTTTTCAGTTTTGATTTATTAAACTTTTTTTATTTATTTATCATTTTACTCAATTGTAGACCCCTTGTTTGTCTCCTAGAAGTCAACGTTTGAAAAACATCATTTTAGAAGTACTGTAATCAAATTATATTTTAGAAAGGATAATCTTAAAAAAAAAAACACTTATTCTCCTTAAATAAATATTCACTGCTATCAATCAATTATATCTATCATATAATAATTATATATTTTTATTTAATTGTATTGCAATAGTATTATTATTATTATTATTATTATTATTATTGTTATTATTATAGAAGTTTTTTATGAACTAAATTTTTCATACAGATAATACAACTTAATATATTCTTCTTTGTTTAGTAAGATTAGTTCGTGTTTTTGTTGTATTTGTTGTGTAGGAAACAATGTCTTGTTTCCTAGTGGTACTAAACTTTTTTAAAAAGGATACAACTGAATATATTCTTTTTGTTTAGCAACACCATTTCGTGTTTTCTAGTAGTACTCGGGAGATTTTGTCATTAAAGCTAACATCTTACATAAATATAATAAGAAACATCTTCAAGTTTTGTTGCAAAATTCATAATCTGACTCCTCTTAAAAGAATTTTAGGATTTTTTTTTTTTTAATTTAAGTTATTACATAGATCTAATATAACTATTTTCTCCCTAAGTTAAAATCGTTTAAATATATCATCAATTTGTTTTATATGTAAGTATACTTGCGATTTGTTCTAAATGTAAGCATATATAAGATTTGTTTTAGATTGTATAATTTTGCTAGCAACACAATTCTAACAAAATTCTATTTATAGAATGTTAATGTTTTAATCGAGAATAGATTTAATAACAACTGTTAGTATAGAAAAGAATAATATTACATAATTTTAATAAAAAAATTTGTTGGGTTTTGATGACAATAATAACATATAATGGCAACGGAATCATAAAATAAGCAAGATCAAAACCCGAGAATAAGGTCCATGTTCAACAAAACTTGCAACAAAAACTAACATAAAAGCATAAGTCTAAATAACCAAACCCTCTCTTCAATTATTCCTGGGTGGGTCGGCAGATAAATTTTGTGTTAAAAAATTTGTCTTAAAAATGTTTTACAAAAACGTCATAAATAAATAAACTAATTATCATAATTAGAGAAAGAAAAACACGTTTATCACGCAAAGAAAAATTTCGTTGCAATAACTTTTAAGCGAGAAGTCATTTAGCATTTATTTATTTCCATATCTAGTTTTTTTATTATTTTTATTTTATTGATCTCATATTATCGATTTAAAAAAATAAAGAAAAGTTTTATCCTTACTTTGTGGGAAAATTGAATTTCTTAATTTGTGAAAAGTGAAGGTAATTATGGAAAAATTCATATGAAATCACCACTCAATGTTAAGGACACTATTTTCATAACTTAACTCGTTAAGATATTTTGTTAACATTAAGTAAAAAAGAAACTGACTATATATAGCTGAACTCATTAAATTTGTTATACATTAAGTCCATTAAATCAAAAATAAACAGCACCTAAAGGTGTTTGTTTAGCACCACCCTAACATAAAGCCGATGTTTAATTACCTAAATATGTAAGTTTACAATAAAACATAAAAACCGACACCAAATAGAAAACCATCTACCAACAAATCAATTCTATTCTAAACAACAGAATCTCTCATATACTGATATACATATGCCGTAGACCCTTAAACATTGATTTTAACACTACATTCTCTAAGAGTTTGAATAAAAAAATATTTTTTTATTCAATCCCCTCAGAGAGCAAACTGAATAATGGATCTTTTTTCTCACCATTAACCTCATCATTTAGCTTAATTGGAACACCCGTGTCATTACCTCTCAAAGGTTCGGGTCTTTTCACCGATACAAAAGCCACTTTTTTCTTTAATTCAGGATTAGGTTTAAGAGAATCTGAATGATCCAACAAATTCAAACTTGTAATCTGTTCATGTTCTTGGTTCTTGCTTGAAGACTCTGAAACATATGAATCATCTTTTTCACCAATTTGATTGTTGACTTGTTTGCAATCATGAGTAAGATTCTCGATTGAAGAAAGACCGTCCGTTTTGATGGTGGCAGCGTCTTTTTCCGAAGGCTTGTCTTGTATTATATCCACCGGTTTTTCGGCTAAATGCAAAAAATAGCAACATACTTTCATTTAGCAGCAAAAAGCCAAAAATAGATAAGGAAAAAACAATGAGAGTTTTTACCTCCAAGAATAGTTTCAATGCTTTGATACTCTACTGTAGATAAGCCTTCACATATGACATCATCATTTGTTGTCTCCAAAATTTTGTTATCAGGTTCACTCTTCCTCTCTTGTAAAATAAACTTATCATTTTCCCATACACACTCCAAAAAGACAACTTCTTGCTCGTTTTTCGGGTAATATTCTCTGAAAACCTAACAATCATTTACACAAAAAGACTATAAATCAGAAAGATAAAAAGAGGTTAATTTGACAAATTACATATATAGGAAAGAAAATACCTCAATTCCTTCTTGGTTCAGTTTAACAGACTGTTGCTTTTGTGAGAGAGAAGAAACCATGTTGAATACTGAAACAACATCGAGTAATATCTGTCCAAAAATAAATAAGGAATTAAGCCCAAAATATAAATAAATAAACAAAATAATAATCATCATAGTCATTACTTGTTGAGTCAAAACTCGAAGGCGTGCAAGTAGGGCCAAAACTGTCATAGAAAATCCCATAAAAAAGGATCGAGCAAGCAAAGTAGATATCTCTCTGTATAAAGTCAAGGAGATCAACAATAAATATGTATAATAAACAATAAAAAATCCAAATTAAAACAAAAATAAAAATCATACTATGCAGTTTTTTATTTAAAAATACTTTGTTTACTCAAAATATAACAAGCTAATGAGTTTTTGTAAGGTAGGATACATAGCTGCCTTCATCATTGGCTCAACCATCTGCAAATTAAATAAATAAATAAATGTTGATGAATGGAGCTAAATTTTATTAAATTAAGAGCGTGAAATGTCTTAATTTTGTAAGAATTACCTGTGAAAGTAGACAGGCGGCACCCTGAAGTCGGACCAGAAAATTATGTTTGCCACCATCACATTTTCTTCTTTTCAAACTGCGAAATATAAAAATCTCAACTTGAATTCAAACAGATTGCAGTATATATAGAGCCATAGTTTTTCTTTTGAAAGGGGACTAGTGAGTAACTTGAGTGATACTGATAATACCTTTCCAAGAGCTGAACTTTTTGCTTAGGTCGACTCCCATTGATGACAAGAAAGGAAGATGTAACTATTTCCTCCAAGTTAGTTGATTGAAGAAGCTTACAGTCTCTTCGTACCTACTTAAAAAGAACTTTGGTTACATAAACCAGATAAAACATGCAGAAACTTATGTCCACTTCACTGACAAACAAGAACTAAACATGGTTAAGAAACAAGAATTAACACCTTCAACAAGTACTGGAAATATGAGCTTCTGCGATGCTGGTTCTTGTTTTTGTGGACGATTCTATCAAGCACGCCGAATTCTGACTGGAATTGACTCAGGAAAGACTGCAATCGTGCTTCAATGGTTTCGAATTGAGCACCTGTGTCCTCACCTGTTCAAAGATATATGTGATACACAATTTCTACTTTACTTTCAGTTCAAGGAGCTTTACTTTGGTACGTGTTATAAACTGTCACAAGAAAGTAAAAACACATAACCAACATAAATGCAATTCAGCCAATACATCGGTATTGCTATTTAGAAAATTTTGAAGAGATTAGAGGCGCCATATTGTTTCACAGTGAGGGATGATCAGCTTTTGTAATTTCAACTCTAACTTATGGAGGGAGAGAGTGCCAGAAAGTGAGCCCTAATGCAAAAGCTTTCGAGCAGCGGAGTTGTAAACGCATACCTAATGGAATGAAAAAAATAAGTGCGCATCTAAGAGTACGAGAAGAATAGAGAGAGGTCGTACCTTGTCGGGCTATCGGAGAAGCCATTGGAATTTGGAGGTGCTGACGGAGAAAGGGCAGGGAAGCGGGAAGCAGCGGCAACGGGGATGAATGCAGCTGTGGGCCTTCAATGCAGTGATACTGTTGGGCTCGTTGGGCCGTTGGGGGACTATTACGTATTTATATACAACGAGTGTGCATTCATTTTAACTGATCAACCTAAATAAACCGCAATAAAGTTCGAACACGGAAATGAAAATTCGGAAACTACAAGTTCTGAACCATAAGCAAAACAATTGACGAAAGAACCGCATAATCAAGGAATTATGAGACAGCAATGAAGTGTACCGATGATTTTACAAATACTATAGGGCTTACGCATCAAATTTCGTGGAAAAACTACCTTGATACGAATACGATCACCGCAAACCAAGAAGCTAGTAGGAAGCTATGAAATTGTGCAATGGTTTTGATCATGAACTTCAAAAGGCTTATATAATCGTCTCCGCATTTGCAAAAACATGTTCGTATAAAAATAATAATCGGATACATTGATCAGGATACCATCCAGAAATAGACGTTTCAAATAATTGGATCGGACTTTTTGATGGATCTAACCGACCAATTTTTGATTTTATTAAGGGCTGAACAGCGAAACAGGTACCCGTTTTTGCCTTTTGGAACCAAAATTAAGACGGTTCCGGTACCGGTTCTCATTTTTTTTTAAACGAATACCCATCGGGTATCCACACACACACACACACAAACACACACACACACACATATATATATATATATATATATATATATATATATATATATATATATATATATATATATATATATATATATATATATATATATATATATATAGGTTCAGTTGAGATCACAAAAAATGTTGAGATCTTAAGAACAAATCTGAGCCATCCATTTTTGTAGATCTAGGGTTATAAATAATATACCAATTTCCTACTTATTTATATATTTAAATTCAAAAATATGAATAAAATATAACATTGAGGGTATTGAGGAAATTAATCATTTACCCTAATTTTGCCAATGCCTTATAATTTCTCTCCCTCCTTTTTTGTTTCCATCTCCAGACCCTCACGACTACCTCCATTGTCGATCCCCTATTCAACATCACCGCCAACCCGCCATCTCAACCCCATCTACACAACTATACATCATCGATCCACCATTATCATCTGCATCGACCTTTAATCATCAACTGACATCATCATATTCGACATTTGGATGTCTAGCATTTAATCATGTAAGGTTAGTATATGTGTACCGATCTCGAATTCTTATATACATGTCGGGTAAAAATCAAGGACACACACTCAATAGAGGTGGGTGATCCTCCTGGTTCAGTAACACACCAACACAAATTTTGTGTTTCTTTCCCATTTTGCCAGCCACGCTGAGACTATAAAACAATATCAATCCAATAAATAGGAGAGAGCCCCTTAAAATTTTCATGCCTAAAGAAGAATTGCATAGGCCCTACACGAGAAGATTAATTTCTTTTTAACAAACATAGTCATGATCTCAAAGTTGGAAACTTGGTTCATTTCAGGATATGCACTTTCACGATACGAGTTTGAATCTGAAAAGGTTTGTCTTTAAAAATAGTTTTTAATAAAATAATTGTACTATAGTGTCTATATGATATTTATTGATTCTATGGTATTGATGTGAAACCGAATTCAAGAAATCATATCTTTAATTGGGTTTCAATACACTTTGTATTTTGAAGTTCTGATTATTGCAAATACTTATAAAGAATTTAAAAGTTTGTATATTTAGGTCATTGTAAAATAACGTCAGAAGAAACTCGAATTCCCAAGGAATATAGGCTTGAAAATAAGGACTTTTTGGGGTGAGTCTCAATAAAGGCAATTTGAGTATATTCTATGTACGAAGTGGAGTTTTTTATGGAACTATTGAAAACATTCATCTTCATTGAAATATACAAAGAACTTGTGAACATATTATATGGTGAAACAACTTTAATGAGGTTCATGTAATAGCAAAGACATTCAAAAAATGATGTGGTTAATATTGTAACAAACATATTCTGTTTAATTTTTTATTGTAATAATAATCATCATTGATGGATAGTGTTAATCATTGATTATTAACACTGTAACAACCACTTTCTATTAATTATTAGAACAATAACATATAAACTCTATTGTTAATCATCAACGATTATAACTTTTGTGCAACTTTAATATAGTTATAATCACTTATGATTAAATATATGACTATATAAATTATTAGAACAATTATAATAATTTATAATCATTAGTGAATATGTATACACAACATTATAGTTCGTAAATTATTTTTTAAATATCTTTGAACTCAATTTGTATGTGTGAATCCAATAATAACAATGATCACAGATGCCCACTATTTGTTTATGATTTAAAATTGCATTGTATTTTTTATTTTTGTCTACGTTGTGTTGTAATCATCGATGATTAAAACTGCATTCTATTTTTTTATCTATATTGTGTTCTATATTCATTTACAATTACAAATGTAGTTGATTTATTAATCTATAAATTGTTATTTATTCATTTATGATTACACACATATTTCCTTTATATCTACATTGTGATTTATTCGTTCATGATTACAAATATATTGTATTTTTTAACTTTGCATTGAGTTTTATAATCATTTATGAATGAAATCGTATGAATCAAATGATACAAAGAAAAAAAATATTTTGACGGAAAAATGATTATTACTATCTATTAATAAAATAAACTAAACTAAAGAAAAAGTAAAAAAAAACAAGTGGCACTATGTAATTTGTAATTATTAGAAATAAAAATTAATTTATTTGTTTTTTTTTGGTAACTAACAATCAAAATCCTAGATTTTAGGAAATTATAATTTTGTTATAATTTAATTAAAATACACCATTTGTTTATCAAATTTAGTAAAATTTCCCAATTGAAACTTGACAAAACATGTTTTTGGTACAAAAAAGTGAAATTACATTATTTATGTTTTATAAATATGTAATTATGTTGGAAAATATATAATGTATGAAAATTGTAAACACTAGGTTGACCCAGTCGGTTGAACCGGTTGACCCTTAACCCGATCACTAAATCGAATCAACTAAAAACTCGGGTTTTAAAACATTGCTAATAGAGGATAGTATCAAAATTTACATTTATGTGTTGCTATATGTTACGGTATTTTACGTATAAATTAATAAAAACTAAAATATAACTATGCAAATTAATAGTAGATTCACTATATACATTGATATCATGGGCGGATATGGCATGGTGCCCATAGTGGCACGATCCCATACTTATTTTTTTCTAGAACTAGCCCAAAAGCCCACTTATGCCAGCCCATATGTATTAAAAACCCAAAATAAGAGAAAAAAACATGCGTAATTTCTTTGAGTTGTAAGCGTTGATGTATTCCAGAAAAACAAACTCAAAACCTCCTGTGAATGTCTCGCAAGTCGCATACACCGTCGCTGCTTCCTATTGTGCTTGTCGATAAAAAAACGGAAAGTGAATTTATAGTTGTTTTCTACTCAAATTTACTAGAAAGAATCAAAGAACCTCTCTCTAAAACAATTTGAGCTCTCTCCAAGCCCTAGAATGAAACAAGTAAGTATGAATTTTTTTGAAGTTTATGAAATTAGTTGTTAATTTCTTGAAATTACTTATTGTCTTGGTGAAATTAACACTTGTTTTGCTTGAAATATTAGTTCTTAACTTATTGTTGACTTGTTTCCATTGATTGTTTTGATTGGTTGTTCCATTGATTGTTTTCATTGATTAATTGAAATTACTTTGTTGTTTATATCGTAGGGTACCGTTGAGTATTTTTTATAAAAAGATCACAATGTTTTAATGAAATTGTTGAAGGATCTTCCAAAAGTCCATGTTCCAATGAATCAATCCCTTTTGTTTCTAATGTAATTCCACAAAGGCAACAAGGTCCACTACCTACAATTACTCCAATTAAAAGTTTTGATTTCAAGGATCTTCCAATGGACCCGACGGATAGACCTAGGATAACAACTTATAATTCAAATCAAATAGATGAAATAATGACATATTTGCTTCAAGGATCTAGTCAAACAAAGGGTCATACATTTCATCAAATACAATAAGTAAGAAAAATAGACATTTTGTTGTTGAATGGTTTGATGAATTTGATTGGTTAGAGTATAGCAAAAAAGCAGACAAAGCCTATTGTTTAGCTACTTGTTTGGCGACATTTTGGGGCAACAAGATGGGAGAGATGCACTTGTTATAGAAGGTTTTAATAGTTGGAATAAAAAAGAAGCATTGAGGATTCATAAAAAATATGAATTTGATGTATGAAGTTTTAAACCTCATGAGTATATTGTCAAAACATATTCAAAAAAATGATCAATATATTGTAGAAGCATATTCTTTGGTTAGAGAATGCACTTAAAGCTTTGAAAGCTACGGGGTTTGATAAAACATTGACAAATGTGTTTTCATTTTGTCATAAACATGATATTGATATTGTGGATATGAATGAAAATTATGTCACTTCAAGAAACCGTAGGATAAAAGTTACTAATCAATATCATTTTGAAGTTATAATTTTCAATACGGTTTTGGATATGCAAATTATAGAATTTGGGGACTAATTTAGTGAAATAATCACCCAATTACTGTAATACATGGGGGCTTTGAGTTTTTGTGATTCATTTGCTAACTTTGACAAAACAAAGTTGTTGAAGTTGAGTGAGTTGTACAAAAATGATTTTGAAATAATGCAACTTGATGGCGAAACTTGAGATATATTATCACTATTTGCATAATGATGATCGTTTTGCTAGTTTGAAAGGAATTGCCGACCTTTCTCGTTTGATGGTGGCAAAGAGGAAACATCGTTCTTATCCTTTGGTTTATAGGTTATTAAAGTGGACTTTGGTTTTACCCGTCGCAACCGCAACACTAGAAGGATGTTTTTCCGCAACGAAACTCTTGAAGACCAACTTGCTTAACAAAAAGGGTGATGACTATATGAACGATGCATTGGTTTGTAATGTTGAAAATGAAGCCCTTATGAAAGTTAAAATTGAAGATGAAATGGATCACTTTAAAAAAATATGTACAAGAAGATGCCAACTTTAAAATGTAACATGTACACTAGTTTATTATATTTAATGCAAGGATCCTCTTATCAAGATCCCTGTTTTCCTAACTTGACCTCCTAATAATAGTTTTTCTGATAAAAATTTATAAAAGCTGTCATAAAAACTGTCATATATAGTAAATTGTGTAATCTAGTAGATAGTTTATTTTATTAAAAAAGTAAAAAACTATTTTTTAAATCTCTCAACTTTTTTTAAACAGTAAAATTTGTATTACACAGTTAGAAACTTTTTAATTTGTACGTTGTATGAATTGCGTAATTTTTTAAACATTAAAATATTGTTTTTATATAATTATGTTTTTATCTATAAATTTGTTAATATTACAAAATATGTTTTTATATATAAATTTGTTCTTTGAATTCTTACACTAAATGTTTCCAATTGAAAGAGAAAGATTGAGCGAAAAACAGAAAGAGGAACACATTGAGAGAGAACGATCGAGAAAGAGATGCGTTAAGCGGTCGCTACCAGCGAGAAAACGCTAGGTTGAGAGAGTGGTCGTCGCCGGTGAGGAAACGCTAGAACGAGAGACAGATGCGTTGAGTGGTCGATAGACACAAATGTGTTGAGTGGTTGAGATACCAGTGGCATGAGTGGTCGTTGCCAGCAAGAAAAAGTCATAAATAAGACAAGTGGTGGCCGCCGGCGAGTGGTTTTTGTGAGAGATAGTCGACTGTGAAAGGACGAGAGAACAGGAGTTTTTACAAGTTATGAGATTTTACGGTTTTTTGGTGTTTATGGGTGGAATTTAAGGTTTTTTTCTAGGCTTGGGCTTATTATAACTATTTTTCTTGGTTTTATATGATAGTGACAAGTCTGTTTTCAAGAAAACTGGATATCATCTTTTTCAAATTATATTACTTTCTTTGATATATTTTGATTTTTTTTTCACAAAAATCCAATTTTAACACTTCACGTGAAAAAATTTTCACGAAATAAAAGGTTTAAAAAAATTATCTAACATCTTAACTCTTATAGTTATGTCCATTATATCTACTATACCTAATAAATAAAAATAAATTTTGCCACGTGTCATTTCTAAAGCCTTTTGTACACTTGTCATTTTTATAGAATTTCTATATTTTTATAGAATTTCTAATTTTGAATATGATATTCTTATATTCCAATAAATCAGGATTACTACTTTGAATATGATATTCTTATATCCCAATAAATCAGGAAAGTAAGCGAACTTTGATAGATTTTAGGCTATAAATTACGAAACGAATACTGTTTCGGTGTTTCCAAATAAAAGATCATATAAAATCCTTAAAATCAGCAATCCCCAGGTTTCAAATTTGAAGATACATCAATAGTTTCCTACTTTTCCTCTCCGGTTTCCTCATCCACCACCGTCTACATTAGAACCTTCTCAATCGTCTCTATCTCTCTCTTATCGATGCACCATCTCTCCGATTTCTTCATCTTAATTGCACGTCTTTCTTCGTTCGCACAATTAAAACCACATTTACGGATTCATCCTAAAATTCTCCAATTTGATATCAATTCGTATCAGTGATTCGATGCAATCTCATTCTTCTCCCTAAATCTCGCATATCTACTTGCCTTTCCTTTGATCTCGCCTCTTCTCATGTATCTACGTCGTTTTTTATCTAACCTAATTTGACAGCGTGTGCCCCGAAAGGAAGTTCAAATTAACAAGATCGATTCCGATTCAACAATATCAATTCTGATGGTTTCTCATTCCGCCTCTGTCAATTGTAGTCTTCTGTGCTCTTACTACCCGATCTACCCGATTTGGTTTAGAAATCGATGTAGGTAATGTCTGAATCGTTTTCATTCATTTTTCTTCGTTTGTAGTTTAGATTGCAATACATCTACACATATGAATCCACATATCTCCGTCGAATTCAACCATCAATATGGGGTTCCATGTGAAGAAATTAACCCCAAAAAACTTTTAATGTGTTTTCTCAATTAGTAAAGCCACCACGTGATACACCGTCGATGCAAGATTACAAGCAGTTTTCCTGGACACAAAATTGATGTGCATTACAATGTGTTTTTCATGATGGTTTTTGTCCAAATTCCAAAGTCAACGTGCAATGAAAAAGAGGTAATCTTTCTTTAGTATTCAAAATTCCTATTTGCTAATCGTGTTTAACTACTGTAAAATTTTAAAATTAATAACTCCATGATAGCATATTTTTCGAAGATTTCCAAATTACCATCTTCTTTTCTAAAATTTTGGAATTATGTAAAAGTTTTTGGACTTTTCTTTATGATACAACAGGTGTATCGACAATCAATTGGGGAAATGTGTAATTTGGAGTGGCCAAAATCCAAGATTTTTATACAAGTTCTTGATTATTCTGATGACCTGATACCAAGAACAATGTACAACAAAGACATATGCACATACATGCCATGCAGTCATATATGCAACTGCAAAATCAAATTAGGATCGGTAAATCCCATCAGGTTAGTCAACTTCCAATTATTCAACTAATGACAGCTTACTTATATCTTTCTTTAAACATAATAACAACATGTTTATAATTTATTTATGTTTTTGTTGTTTGCAAGGCAAATGAAGAATTAGATGGTTCATCCTTTTAGCAGCAGTAATGGGAGAACCTACAAATCCTTTAGGTGTAATGAAAATGTCGATAATGAAAGTCAAAGATCCACGATGGAAGTTAAACTTGAAGTCGCTCCTGATTTCTAAATCATTTTGTATTATGTTTTTGAAGGGTAATGAGGATTTAAAGAAAAAAAAGAGAACATTGCTGACTTAATTCTTCTCTCCTAACTTTCTAAAGGTATTAAATAATCCTGCAAGTTTTCATTTTTTTTTCAAATGATACCAACCATGATCCCACCTTCTATGTATGGGAATTTTCATTGGAAGAAGCAAGATGCTCAATTTAAGCCTGGAATTGATGTAAAAGGTTGGAAGTAAAATGTTGTAGTAAAAGGAAGTGGAAGTAAGATGCTCTTATATACAAATTATATGGAATTTGGATATTTCATCTGTAAGATGGAAATGAAGTCAAAGAAGTAATATTGAATTTGTATGCAAATGATGAAACAGTTGAACTTAAAACTTCCCATCCATTGCTTTTAATCAATTACTAGGCTTGATATGTTTTTGTAGCTTTTGAAGAGTGTGAGTGGCACTTATGTCTTTAAGTAATTGGTCAAAAGGCACAATTATGTTTAGTCTCTTTATTATTGTTTATAGCTTTTTGGATACATTTATATTAATTTTATAATTAATTACTTTGTTAGCTATAAGGAAGACGAGTGAGCACTAGCCAAGGTTGAAGACATATTGGAAAACATCCTTTTCGACCTAAGTACGACAACTAAAGATCCAAAAGGCTGATTGAGAGCGTTCTTTTCATTTGTTATTATCTTAGAAAAAAATTGTAGTTGAATCGGTTGTCGCCGGAAACTAATAGCCCAATAAAGCTATTTCTCACTGCACGATATGGGTAAAATTGTGTGCATGTGTTTGTGTGTTTGTAAGTGAATCTTTGTGCCTGTGAGTCTATATTTGTCATTTTTTTCCTAAAAATGTTGCCTTAGAGTCTGTAATACATGGGTTTGCAACTTTGCATATTCTAAAATATTTTCCAAAAAGTATGAATGAAAAATCAAAGTCCATTGCCATATTATGCAAAGATACATACTAGATGATATAAAAACAAAAAAAAAATCAAAGCAAATATCTTTTTTACACAAAAAAATTAACTTGTCAACCCGTGTTTAACACGGGCTTATAACCTAGTTATCTTAATATCTTAATATTTTAACCTTACGACAACCATTAGCTACTCGATAAATTTAAAAGTTATTTTTTGAAAATAAAAATTACAATTTAAATATTTAATATATTTTGTATTTTTGTATATGAAGGGTTTCCATGCAATCAATGAACACAAAAATTACCTAAGGTTCACATGCAACCCTAATATTGATCTATGTTTTCTTCTATGAAGATTGTTAGGTAAATGAAGACTTGAATAAGTCCAATTCAAATATGGTGGGTAAAGAAATGAATTATTTATTCATTAAGTTGGTGAAAACAATCTATAAATAGCCTTCATCTCTCACAATCAAAATGTACCACAACACAAATAAACACAGAAGCAATATACATTCCTAGTTATCCGCCGTGGACGTAGGTCATTTTGGACCGAACCACGTTAAATTCTTGTGTTCTTAATTTGTGAGCCGAGTGTGTGAGTTTAGTGTTCGTATGCTAAGTGTCTCGATCCTAACAAGTGGTATCAGAGCCTTGGTATAGCTCCAGAGAGTGATTTTCTGTTTTTGGGTCGAAACTTTTTTGTCTCAAAAACGATTTTGGTTTATGCCGTTGGAAAGGTCTCGTTCCGCAGATTCCGAAAATATATTTTTTCGAATTTTTTGAGCACCGGAAGACCTCCAAATCGTCGGTCAAACGTTCGCCGGAATAGTGACAGAAGAAACCAGATCACCGGAGAAGACGACACTGTAGCGCCGGAGTCGCCGGAGAAGACGACACTGTAGCGCCGGAGTCGCCGGAGAAGACGACACTGTAGCACCGGAGTTTCGCCGGAGAAGACGACACTGTAGCGGTACTGTAGCATTTTGCAAAACAGGTCCCTGAAGTTTCAGGAATTGCAAAACAGGTCCCTGAGGTTCCAGAAGTTGCAAAACAGGTCCTTGAAGTTCCAGAATTTGCAAAACAGGTCCCTGAAGTACCAGAATTTGCAAAATAGGTCCCTGAAGTTCCAGAATTTGCAAAATAGGTCCCTGAAGTTCCAGAATTTGCAAAACAGGTCCCTGAAGTTCCAGAATTTGCAAAACCGGTCCCTGAACTTTTAGAAAATTACAGTCAGGTCCCCGAACTTTCTGAAAATTGCAGTTTTGCCCCCGAACTTTCAGAAAATTGCATTTTAGCCCCTAAACTTTCTGAAAATTGCAGTTTAGCCCCCAAACTTTCAGAAAATTGCAGTTTAGCCCCTGAATTTTAGAAAAATTGCATTTTTCACCCTTAATTTCTGAAAGAAAAGTGCATTTTGTCCGTTAAAATGGCAGAAGACGGTAAAATTAAAATTGAGAAGTTTGATGGTACCGATTATGGCTTTTGGAAAATGCAAATTGAAGATATGCTGTATCAGAAAAGTTTGCATTTGCCTATGTTGGGCGTACAACCAGATGACATGTATGATGAAGATTGGAAGTTATTGGATCGACAAGCCTTGGGCGTAGTTAGGCTTTCATTGGCGAAGAGTGTTGCGTATAACATTGTCAATGAAACAACTACTTATGGAGTATTTAAGGCTTTGTCCAACATGTACGAGAAGCCGTCCGCTTCCAACAAAGTGTTCCTCATCAAACAATTGGTTAACACCAAGATGAAGGAAGGCATGTCAGTTACCGCTCACATAAACGAGTTTAACTCAATTATCTCTCGTTTAGCCTCAGTTGCAATAAAGTTTGAAGATGAAGTACAAGCGCTCCTCCTTTTATCATCTTTACCCGACAGTTGGTCAGGCACAGTCACAGCTGTTAGTAGTGCATCTGGCACTACCAAACTCACTTTCGAGAGTATTCGTGACTTGATTGTAAATGAAGATATCAGACGGAGAAGCAATGGTGAGACTTCTAGTTCTAGTTCTATATTGCATACAGAAAGTAGAGGAAGAAAAAATGAAAGAGGACGTGGTCGAGGCAGATCAAAGTCCAGAAAAAGGGGACAGTCAAAAACCAGAAAAGACATTGAATGCTGGAATTGCAAAGAAAAAGGTCACTTTAGAAGCCAATACCCAAAACCACAAGCTGAAAAGAAAGAAGTAAACAATGTATCCTCTGAAGATTCGGAAGATTATCTCATATGTTGCGTTGAGAATTCGGCAGAATCCTGGATTATGGATTCAGGTGCTTCTTTCCATGCCGTCTCATGCCCAGATATGGTCAAGAACCTACAAACAGGTGCTCTTGGCAAAGTTCGTTTGGCCGATGATCAAGTGCTTGATATTACGGGTATCGGAGACGTAGATTTGAAGACCTCCTTAGGAACCACATGGACATTGAAAGATGTCAGGGTTATTCCAAACTTAAGGAGAAAGTTGATTTCAGTTGGTAAGTTGGATGATGAAGGGTTTGATGTTCACTTTGGGGGTGGACAATGGAAAGTGATCAAAGGCAACTTGGTGATTGCCAAAGGAAAGAAGAAAGGCACTCTATACATGGTAGAGATACCTAGTGATGGTGTTCATGCCGTAACCACAAATCCGAGTCCATCTAATTTATGGCACCAACGACTCGGACACATGAGCAATAAGGGATTGAAGATGTTGGCTCAGAAAGGGAAGTTTCCAGACTTGAAGAAAGTTGAAACTGAATTTTGTGAATCTTGTGTTCTCGGGAAACAAAAGCGGGTTACTTTTGTAAAGACGGGGAAGACACCGAAAGCTCAGAAGTTGGAGCTTGTTCACTCGGATGTATTTGGACCAACACCAGTTTCATCCCTAGGAGGCAAAAACTACTATGTAACCTTTATTGATGATTCAACACGCAAGGTATGGGTCTATTTTCTTAAAAATAAATCTGATGTATTTGATACTTTTAAGATATGGAAATCTGCTGTTGAAAATGAAACTGATTTGAAGGTAAAATGCCTGAAGTCGGATAATGGTGGTGAATACATAAGCAAGGAGTTTGTTGACTATTGTGCCAAACAAGGGATAAAGATGATCAAGACAGTCCCAGGAACCCCTCAGCAAAATGGTGTAGCTGAGAGAATGAATAGAACTCTGAATGAAAGGGCTAGAAGCATGAGGTTGAATGCTGGTTTACCAAAGACATTCTGGGCTGATGCAGTTAACACTGCAGCCTACTTGATCAACCGTTCACCGTGTGTTCCCTTGGATCTTAAATTGCCGGAGGAAATGTGGCAAGGGAAGGAAGTAAGTCTCAAACACCTAAAAGTCTTTGGTTGTACTGCTTACAGTTTGTTAAAAGATGGTGACAGGGATAAACTTGATTCAAAGACCAAGAAGTGCACATTCATTGGTTATGGGTCAGATGAAATGGGTTACAGGCTTTAGGATAATGAAAGCAGAAAGATAATCCGAAGCAAGAATGTCACCTTTAACGAAGCCGAGTTATACAAAGACAGGAACAACAAAAGTCCAGAAGTACAGAAGGAGTACGTTGAATATGAAGGTGGTGAAAAGAAGAAAGAAGTTTCAGTTGAAATCCCTGAATCTGGGGATGATTCAACTGACAGTGGGAGCTCAGAGGATGAATACAGAAATGACTCTAAAGATGACGAAACCAGCCCTCCAGCTCCAGAGTCCCCAGCCACACCTCAAGTTCAACCAAGAAGATCTTCTAGAGTCATCAGACCACCACAAAGATACTCACCATCTGTCAACTACATTCTTTTGACAGAAAATGGTGAACCCCAGTGTTACTCTGAAGCTAAGAAGTTGAAAGATTCATTGCAGTGGGAGCTAGCAATGAAAGATGAAATGAAGTCGCTTAAGAAGAACAAGACCTGGCTTCTAACGAAGCTTCCAGCTGGGAAGAAGGCTCTTCAGAACAAATGGGTTTTTCAGGGTCAAGGACGAACATGATGGTACCAAACGGTACAAAGCCCGATTAGTAGTCAAAGGGTTTCAACAGAAAGAGGGAGTTGATTTCAATGAAATCTTTTCTCCAGTGGTGAAAATGACTACTATTCGGCTGGTTCTCAGCATTGTAGCAGCAGAAGGTTTGCATCTAGAGCAGCTAGATGTCAAGACAGCTTTTCTACATGGTGACCTAGATGAAGAAATTTACATGACACAACCAGAGGGTTTTCAGATTAAAGGCAAAGAAAACTTGGTGTGTAAATTAAAGAAGAGCTTGTATGGTTTGAAACAAGCGCCAAGACAATGGTATTTGAAGTTTGATAACTTCATGAGAAGAGTTGGTTACAATAGATGTAACAATGACCATTGTTGTTATATCAAGAAGTTTAAGGGTTCTTATATCATTCTACTACTCTATGTAGATGATATGTTGATTGCAGGTTCAGACATGTCAGAAATCAAGAAGTTAAAGAAACAAATGTCTGAAGAATTCGAGATGAAAGACTTGGGAGCTGCAAACCAAATACTCGGGATGAGTATTTTCAGAAACAAAGAAGATGGCTATTTGACACTCTCTCAAGAGAAATACATTGAGAAAGTATTAGAGAAGTTCAGCCTTAAAGATGCCAAGATCAGAAGCACACCTTTGGGAAGTCACTTTAAGCTTTCTAAAGTTCAGTCACCAAAATCAGATGAAGACAAGAAAGAAATGGCTAAAGTTCCTTATGCATCTGCAGTTGGTAGTCTCATGTATGCAATGGTATGCACGAGACCAGATATTGCACATGCAGTGGGAGTTGTTAGTCGATTTATGTCCAATCCGGGGAGAGAACATTGGGAAGCAGTTAAATGGCTGCTAAGATATTTGAAGGGAACTTCAAAAGTGGCATTGCATTTTAAAGGAAAAGATGTCATTCTGAAGGGTTTTGCAGATGCAGACCTTGGTGGTTGCAAAGACTCATACAAAAGCACTACCGGGTATGTCTTTACAGTGGGAGGCACTGCAGTGAGTTGGATGTCTAAACTCCAGAAAAGTGTTGCCCTTTCAACCACAGAAGCAGAATATATGGCAGTTGCTGAAGCAAGCAAAGAGCTTATATGGTTGAAGAACTTTCTTGAAGAACTTGGCAAGGAACAAGTTGATTGTGCACTATTTTGTGATAATCAAAGTGCAATACACCTTGCAAAGAATCCGGTCTTCCATTCGAAGACAAAGCACATACAGCTGAGATATCACTTCATCAGAGAAAAAATTAATGATAGCACTCTGAAGTTGAAGAAGATCAAAGGAACTGAAAATCCAGCTGATATGTTAACTAAGGTTGTCACCTTAGAGAAGTTGAAGCTTTGTATAGCTTCAACTGGCCTTCAGGATAATTGAAGAGAAGGCCAGGGTAACTAGGAAGGAGCTAAGATCAAAAGTGTTTTTTTTTTTTGGAATGCACAGTTGAAGCGCAGGTGAAGATTGTTCCGTGGCTTCAAGTGAGAGATTGAAGAATTGTTGCGAGAATTGGATGTTAGAGAAAGACTACGTTGTTCAAGCCTTCAAGTGGGAGATTGTTAGGTAAATGAAGACTTGAATAAGTCCAATTCAAATATGGTGGGTAAAGAAATGAATTATTTATTCATTAAGTTGGTGAAAACAATCTATAAATAGCCTTCATCTCTCACAATCAAAATGTACCACAACACAAATAAACACAGAAGCAATATACATTCCTAGTTATCCGCCGTGGACGTAGGTCATTTTGGACCGAACCACGTTAAATTCTTGTGTTCTTAATTTGTGAGCCGAGTGTGTGAGTTTAGTGTTCGTATGCTAAGTGTCTCGATCCTAACAAGAAGATTAGAACTTAGAACCTAAAGGAAACAATTCAATTCTAAAGAAGAATTAAGAAAAACCAACCTTTGATCTTATGATCCTTTTAAACAGCAGCAAAAGTATCCTGCCTCAGATGAAAGTCACACCCAGGGGATGGAAGAATCAGTCCAGCAGAGTGAATCCAGAGAGAAGATGGCGTGAAGAATGAGGTGCCAGGGGGTTCCTTTTATAGCCTCCAAGGGTTACACCTGAAACCCTAAGGAGCCTCCAATTGGACAAGGCTTTTGACCACTTGGACCAGGCTTACCAAAACCCTAATTAGGGTTTTGCCAAACCCTTGGAGAAGCCTCCAAGGTGGCGCCACTTTTGGTCCCTGGTTTTCCTGGCCAGTTATTCAACTATTGAATAAATACCAAACCAGTCCCTGCACCTTTTAATTAATTAATTTAATCTCCAAATTAAATCCAATTAATTCTAGATTAAATCTCAATTAATTAATATAGTTTCTAATTAATATATTAGCACTTAAATATATTAATAAACCATATATATATTTTCTATTGATTTATTATACAATTAATAAATCAACTATTCTCTCTACTGAACTATCTTTCCTCCACCCATGAGGGCAACCCAAATGGACTTTGCTTTTAATCACAAGATAAAAGGTCAATTACAAGTCATGGCTTAGACACCTAATCCAACAGTATAAAACTAACATAAAGAAATCTCAATATTGAAATAATTAAGATATGAAAAAAGAAAAATAATTATAATATTGAAATAATTACCTAATAAAAATAAAAAAATCTCAATATTGAAATAATTAGGATTATGAAAAAAGAAAAAAATTATAATATTGAAATAATTACCTAATAAAAAGATAATAATTACCTATCTAGAATATAATAATTATATTTATTTATAGAAATTTTTATAGGTAATTATGAAGGGGTCATTTTAGAATTTATAAGAGGTCAAACTAGATTGATCATTAAGACAATCGTACTTTTTAATTTTTTAAATCTTATTATATTACATAAAAAGTCATAAATAAGACAAGGGATGGCCGTCGGCGAGTGGTTTTGTGAGAGATAGCCGACTGTGAAAGGACGAGAGAACGGAAGTTTTTACAAGTTATGAGATTTTACGGTTTGTTGGTGTTTATGGGTGGAATTTAAGGTTTTTTTTTCTAGGCTTGGGCTTATTATAATTATTTTTCTTGGTTTTATATGATAACGACAAGTCTGTTTTCAAGAAAACTGGATATCATCTTTTTCAAATTGTATTACTTTATTTGATATATTTTGATTTTTTTTTTCACAAAAATCCAATTTTAACACTTCACGATGAAAAATTTTCACAAAATAAAAGGTTTAAAAAAATTTATCTAACATCTTAACTCTTATAGTTATGTCCATTATATTATCTTAATATCTTAGTATTTTAACCTTACGACAACCATTAGTTACTCGTTAAATTTAAAAGTTATTTTTTGAAAATAAAAATTACGATTTAAATATTTTATATATTTTGTATTTTGTATAAAACTAACATAAGGAAATCTCAATATTGAAATAATTAGGATATGTAAAAAGAAAAAGAATTATAATATCGAAATAATTACCTAATAAAAATAAAAAAATCTCAATATTGAAATAATTAGGATTATGAAAAAAAAATTATAATATTAAAATAATTACCTAATAAAAAGATAATAATTACCTATCTAGAATATAATAATTATATTTATTTATAAAAATTTTTATAGATAATTATAATGGGGTCAAACTAAATTGATTATTAAGACAATCATACTTTTTAATTTTTTAAATCTTATTATATTACATACAAAAGTTTTGGTACCATACCTGTTATAAATTTCTGATTCCGACTGATTGATGAGTGACTAATATCAATACATGAAACCCTAATTTTTTTCCTTGCTACCGATTGACGCTCCATCTGCTGGGGACTCTTTTTGCAACCGGACATTTCTTTCTTGCCGCCGACTTTACTTGCCATCAGAAGCGATTACCTCAACAGCCTCTTCCGTTCTAACGAGGATTCTCCATCACAGTTAGCATTCTTACTATTTTTCTCTCTTTATTTTACTCCCTTTTCGATTTTCGATGAGACTCCTTGTGTCCTCATCGACCACGACCACCACTCCGACTGCTAGTCAACTTGTATTAAATCAAAAAATTTCTACCACAATCCAAACATAATCTAATAAAATAAAATAAATAAAAAAAATCAAACTTATTACGACAAAGGGATAGGAGACGTATCACGCCCATCAGCCACATACATATTATAAAATATCAAAACAAATCTAATTTTTCTATTGTTTATTCAAAAGCATCATAATGATTCCTTGGTTTACGAAAAGCATTCGTTCATTCAAAATCCCCCTTCTAAAAATTGTATTAATCTATTTTGTTACACGGGTTTCAAACTAATCCGCTAATTGATGGAGTTGAATGCGTGGTTCTATTTCTTGGCCCTTCACCGCTTATTTGGGCCGACAAACATGGTCGGTGTTGTTCTCTTTTCTAATATAATATTTTTAAATCTGATTGATAGTCAGTCAGTCACACACAAGTCTCGCATCAGTTGTCCAAGAGGCTGACAAATACAAACCCTTAAATTTCAAAGACGATGGCCATCTCATTAACAATCGCAGCTCGCGGAATCACCGTCACTACCAGCCTCTCCAACTCTTCATCTTCACCTGTTAATCCATATATCTCACAATTATCCCTTCGGTTAAACAAATTTGGGTCCCGCTCACCCAAATCTTCTACCGTTTCTTGTGTGCTAGCTAAACAACCAACGAGTCAAATGAAGCTGGACAACGCGGTGGTTCAAGATCAGTTGTCGGCCCTCCAACGCCCTGATTCGCTCGGTCGTTTTGGTAAGTATGGCGGGAAATATGTACCGGAAACCCTAATGTTTGCGCTCTCCGAGCTTGAATCCGCATTCAAAGCCCTCGCTACCGACAATGAGTTCCAGGTTACTTATTGCAACTTACTTCATCTGTTTTCCTATCGTTTCATGTTTTGATAGACATAGAAAACTTGTCCCATTGCGATTAATGCTCATGATTTTACCAAACTATTATCAATTAATCGAAGGAATGCTACAATTTTACAGTATCACTTGCTGATTGATATTACCAACCGGTGTTTGGATGTGCATTTTGAAAGGGACAGATATAAATAAGATAGAGCACTTATTTACACTTTTATTTATGCATTGTTTTACCAATTGAAACTGTTTGTATAAGTAAGAATTTTGCTTCTTTGCATAAATTGGAATAAAAGATGCCTATCAAATAATCAATATTACATGACACTTCAACAATTAGCTGTAACAAAACTTGTTTCTCTGAATTGAATCTATAATTATCACTTTAATGGTGTTGTAACATTTGACATTTTAAGTATAAAGGGTTATATCTATATGTCATTTCATCTTTTTTCTGGTTCAATTTATGGAAGAATTACTAACTTATGGAACACATTATGCAATTGCAGAAGGAATTAGATGGAATATTGAAAGACTATGTAGGTAGAGAAAGCCCGTTGTATTTTGCAGAAAGACTTACAGAGCACTATAAACGTCCCAATGGTGAAGGGCCAGAAATCTATCTTAAAAGGGAAGATCTTAATCATACGGGTGCACATAAGATTAATAATGCTGTTGCTCAAGCTTTGTTGGCCAAGAAATTAGGGAAACAGAGAATTATTGCTGAAACTGGTGCTGGGCAACATGGAGTCGCAACTGCAACTGTATGTGCAAGATTTGGATTACAGTGTATTATTTACATGGGTGCTCAAGACATGGAGAGACAAGCTCTTAATGTGTTCAGAATGAAGCTCCTTGGAGCCGAGGTAAGGCCAGTTCATTCAGGGACAGCGACACTAAAAGACGCCACGTCAGAGGCCATACGCGACTGGGTAACCAACGTGGAAACAACCCATTACATTTTAGGTTCAGTGGCGGGCCCACACCCCTACCCGATGATGGTACGCGAATTCCACGCGGTAATCGGTAAAGAAACACGCAAACAAGCTTTGGAAAAGTGGGGTGGAAAGCCGGATGTTTTAGTTGCGTGTGTTGGTGGTGGATCAAATGCCATGGGACTGTTTCATGAATTTGTTGAAGATAAAGAAGTGAGATTGATTGGAGTTGAAGCTGCTGGTTTTGGGCTTGATAGTGGAAAACATGCAGCCACTTTGACAAAAGGAGAAGTTGGGGTGCTTCATGGAGCCATGAGTTATTTGTTACAAGATGATGATGGTCAAATCATTGAGCCTCATTCTATTAGTGCAGGGTAAAGTAACCGATTAATCCTTGTTGAATTATCTAAAGTTTTTATCACACTACATTAGTTGCATTATCATATGCAAATTCTTAGAATGTTTTTTTTGCTGTTATATGTTTAAAGTCAACAAATATCTTCTTCATGCTTTCATGGATGTTGAAATCAGCAAGTCCATGTATCCGATTGCTATATTCACCTTTTTGTTTACCCTAAAAAACCCTAAACAAGATTGTTTTTTTAAAGCTAAAAACTGAATTTAACTGTGAGCATTTTCTTTTCCTTGTGCCTTATTGTAGGCTGGACTACCCGGGAGTGGGACCTGAACACAGCTTTCTGAAAGATTTAGGGCGGGCAGAATATTATAGCATTACTGATGAGGAAGCATTGGAAGGTACATATTTTGGGTAAACTACAAATTTTGTCCCTATGGTTTGTCTAAAATTACAGTTTGGGTCCCTTGTGAGAGTTCTTAACCTTTATACAACCCTCATGTAACTAACTTTCCCACTAACTGATTTTCCCTCCTAAACTACAAGTATAAGGACTAAACTACCCTTAACCTTTGCCTTGACCGGTTTAACTGTTTCTGTTTGATTTCATTCTCCCAACATTGACGACTTGACTTTCTCTATTCTTGCCTAATTGACCTTATAAGAAGCTCATCACGTTCCTTCCATCTTTATCCATGTTCATGTAAAATGAGCTTTTTCTTGTTACCTTCATCGCGGAACATATTAGGGTTAATGAAAATGGGCGGCAAAAAGAGGGCAAAATGGTCATTTGCATGAATTTAACGTTTAAGTTGTTAATTTAATTGCCTGGAGACTAAAAAGGTTACAAATGCATCTTTTAAGAACAAAGAAGGTTAACACCATAGGCTGGTAAGTGCATTTAAAATGATTGTTTTGCCCTTCTCTTCTTCCATCCTCATCCATCTTCATGTAAGTTGAAGCGTTTCTTGTTACCTTTCTTCATCACTTTACAATTTAGGGTTCATGAACATGAAGGAGAGGAAGAATATGAAAATAGGGGCAGATTGGTCATTTGTATGAATTCCCTTGCATTACGATCTCCATTGGGACTAGATTTAGGGACATATGCGACAGGACTTTTACTGCCTTCAAACATACTTGGAGCTTTCTTAAAACTTGACAAAACATGGCTTTTATGCTTGCTTACGATCCTATTCTTTTCTTCTATTATGATTGCCATTTCCATTGCCACATCAAGATTGATAGGATCTAACAATCGGATTTCAGCTTTTATCAGAGGTTCAAGTCCATGTATAAGCTGACTCAAGAACACTTCATCAGAAATTCCTTCACCGCAACGCGTCTCCTTCAAATGAAATGATTGCAATTTCAATTTCTTCTTCTACTGTTAAAACGATTAAGAAGATACTACCTCTTGGCTCTCATGATCCAGTTATCGGGTTCCTTTCCGTCGTCCAATTTCCGACCCTTTATTGCAAAAAAAACGATTGTTATCCCGCTTGATTTCTTCCATTTCCTTGATTCCGATTGCTCAAGGTCTCCTTCTCTTCTGAATTGACAATTGGTGGATTACTAGATGTTGAATTCTCCCGTTGTATTGGCCAAAACTTCCATTTTTCACCCTTTGCCATATTCAGTTTTTCCTTGTTACAATTTTTGCCCCATCTTTTTTTTTTTTTTTTTATGCTTTTGGCCAATTTTTAAACTTTGTCACGTCCAATTTTCTATTTTTACAATTTTCGTTCATATTTCATTTTTTATTGATTTTGTGCAAACTTTTTTCATATTTTCTCCAACTTATTTTTCTATTTTGTTTTTCTCTTTTGTAAAACTTACTTCCATTTAATTTTTTTTCAACTTATTTGTACGAATTTAGTTTTCTATGACTATTTTCTAAACCTTTTTGTTTTTTAGTTTTTACATAAGATTGTAATTTTTTCCCGGTTTTATATATTTGTTTTTATATTTTTTTATAGATTTTTTTTTGATTTTACAAATTGTTCTTCTTTTAGCAAGTATCTTGTCCAAATTGTTTCCCCATATTCTTTTTCCAAATTGTTTTCTCATGACTGCAACAACGCGCGGTTTTGCTACCTTGTTAATATAAAGGGCCAGGGGACTATGGGATACAAATGTATATTTTAAGGACTCTAAAAGGTTAAAAAATTCTTGCAAGGGACCAAACCTGTAACTTTCTAAAACCACAGGGACAAAATATACGCCTTTTGCTTTATTTTTGTAATTGTTGTTTTTTTGGTGCAAAGCTTTTAAGAGGCTGTCAAGATTAGAGGGCATAATTCCCGCTTTAGAGACATCACATGCATTGGCTTATCTTGAGAAACTGTGCCCTACCCTGCCTAATGCCACCAAGGTTGTCCTCAACTGTAGTGGTAGAGGTGACAAGGATGTGCATACTGCCATCAAGTATTTGCAGGTTTAATGTTGTTGGTTAAGAGCTTGTGATATTTTGTTATATACTTTAATTTACTGCATGGGATTGGTATAAACGCTGTTTCTTGGATTTTACAAACTCTCAATGTTTTTTTTATTTGTTCATGACGTGTTTCGGTTTTTTTTTTAACTAATTGGGGAGCGATAATATGTGGAATGATTTAAAATTCTTAAATGAAAAAAGATTATATAGGTTTAGAAAGGAGATACTTTTGTTACAAAATTATGTTGTAATAATTTCTTTATCATAAAAAATAATACCAGATGTTGCAAATAAACGAGTGGGACAGGATGGATAGTGGTTTAGTAACTACTTAGTAGGGATGAGTATATGGACCGGAAAAACAGAACTGAAACGGGACTGAATATACATATTTGGTTCGGTTTTAAAAAAATGCTAATTCGGTTTCGGTCCGGTCACGGACCATGTTTATCCCTAACATTATTTTTTGATCATGAAAAACCGAACTGAAAACCGACATAACCGAACCGGAACCGAATATACATATTTGGTTTTAAAAAAATCCTAATTCGGTTTAGGTCAAGTTCGATTTGGTTTTCGGAGCACGTTCGTCCCTTCTACTTAGTGGATTTTTTTTAAACTTTTAATGTTAGTTTGCAATATATGATGAGAAATCAGAAAAGCTGTACTATTATAACAATAACAATAATATGTTATAAAATTTTGAATGTTTATGCTTTGACAACATTTTATTTAATTGAGCCTGTTTGTCCTGTATGAAAATTTATTTTTTTAGTTGTTAATTCTTTCAAAAAGTAGTCTAAATCCAAAAAAATAAACCAATCCCCAAATATCACATTCTATGGCAAACCCAAAATCTGTGAACGTTTGCTGTTTGATCCATTGATCAAGACGATAGTTGTAGTTGAACAATGTTTTCTATAAAGGTAGAACCATAAATTACATGTTTGACAACTTGACCATTTTTTTGTATAGAAAATATTTTGGCCATTTCTAAAGAAAATGAGGTACAACTGTACAAGTACTTACAAATCCACAAACCCTCGTCCTTGACTCGATCAGCAATTTCCAACCGTTTTAACATTTGATTTGCATAGAGCCCTGTTTTTCACCTGACAAAAAGCCTTTTATATCCGACAACTTGCATAAAAGACGATCACATTAAGCTACACCCATTTCCATGAGCCTTTGTTTTGGACACAGCAAAAACCAATCTGCATTTACAACCATCATTGGCATTCAACTTGTATCAAGCCCCAATTCGGGTTTGGTTCCTACTTTATCTGGTAAACCTTTTTGAGTTTGATTTTTGATTAAAAAAACCCAATAAGGCTAAAAGGTATGGATGCCATTGGCATCCACTCCATCTAAGCAAAGAGAACTCATGCCATTGGCATCTAGGAAGTGTGGGGTGGTATTGATGGTAAGGAGAAGAGAAAGAAGAAAGAGACAACATCTTGGTGCAGATGAGGACTAATTCAATGCCATGCCTCCATTCTGGGGTGGAGGATGCCTCTGGCATTGAAGGCCACATCGGATGATGCCGCCGACATTAATGTCCATACTGTGCAGCCTAAGAAAAAGTACACTTACAATCGAAAATGCAATGAAGTTAAGCTAGAATACAACATCAAATCTAGCAGTAACGTCAAATCTAACGGTACGAACCCAAAATCCGGTAGGAACCGCCGGAACTCTTCTTGTCCAATCACTCTCCTAAGGCCAATAACGTCAAACGTCTTCCTTCGACGTGACGCACGTCCAAGGAACGAAATACGAACTCGAGGATACGATCATATGTTACTCATGTCCGTACAGGTTTTTTTATTTATTTTCTTTTTATTATTTTTTAATATTATTTTTAGTTTTTGTTTTTATTTTAGTTTTTTTCTTTTTTCGTTACTTTTCCATATTTTTTTTTACTTTTGTCGTTGTATTTTTTTAACTCGTTTTGGATCATAACGAATTTTGGATCTTGGATCATAACAAATTTTGAATCAAAAGTTTTGAATCATTTTGTCGTTGTATGTTTTTTTTAAACTCGTTTTGGATCATAACGGGTTTTGGATCTTGGATCATAACAGGTTTTGGATCTTGGATCATAACGAATTTTGAATCTTGGATCATAAAACATATTTTGGTTTTAATATTTTTGGATCATGTAAATCTTTTTGCTATTTTGATGAGTTTTTTTTACTTAAAAATATAAAAATGAACTCTTAAAAAACATTTTTTTCAAAAAATTCTTTTTGCAAACTTACTAATATAATATCTACAATGATCCCTTCAATTTTCATAATTTTTGGAATTTTTTTTTTATTTTTTGATTTTTTATAAAAATAAAAAATAAAAAATATTTTTTTTTTCAAATTTTCATGATGATGCTTGTTTTGTAGAGAATTAAATTTTAAGAACTTTGGTTTTTTCAGAATTTTTTTAGAAAGAAAAAAAAAGTTATAGCCCAAAAACAAAGTTGGTAGAATAAAAAAATCACCCAGCAAACGAGATTGTGCCAAGTGTCGCAATGGGTGGGGTACTCGAGCAGATTACTATATTACCCTTCTTAATTTGTGTTATCCACCCATTAGTTTTAATTTTTAGACAACTAGCCCCTCAAACTATTAAGATGTATCACTTTTTTCACATTGAATTTAATCCACCCAATTTTCACCATTAAATGTTCAAATTTGTCCTCACGATTATTACCGGATTTTGGGTTCTTACACGATCCTCTTTATATATATATATATATATATATATATATATATATATAT